>JASDQU010012754.1:81833-104031 GCA_032191745.1 Picea mariana | reverse complement strand
AGAGATAACTCAAGCCAATATAGATAGTCCTCTCCAAAAGATGCGCCACTCTTCTCCCTCTCTCCAACTGGTAATTGCAGCTTGCCTCATAAGAGAATGAGCAAGTGAGTTGTGTGTTTGAAGTGAGGCGCTAGCCTCCTATATATACAAAACTGGCATGTGTGAAAGGTCACCACTGGCGAGGCTGACCTCTCACTCTGGGTGGGTAAACCCACCTTTATTTAATTCTAGGTATTCAATGATAACTGTTGGGGCCGACTTCTTATTCTACCCTTTATAATTGTCCGATGACCAATCCGCAAAAGGGGATTTGGTCCTTATACAATTACCGACATGATTAATCCACAATGGGGATTAATCCAATAACNGTATAAGGACCAAATCCCCTTTTGCGGATTGGTCCTTATACAATTACCGACATGATTAATCCACAATGGGGATTAATCCAATAACAATAATAATAATAATGACATGATTAATCCGCAATGAGGATTTAATCCAATAATAATAATAATTCTCTTCGCAGTTACATTATTTCAACAGGATTACAAATGGGGGACAAGGTAGTTCCTTGGGTTCCAAATTTCATAAAGGGAACATGCATATGTAATGTGGGAATTTAACGTAATTCATTCATTCTTTCCCCATCTTTCATTCCATCTTTCTTACCACGACTGAAGACTCAAGAGTGGAGCTATGGATCTTTGGTTACCCTGTAAATCCTTGGTAGTTTGAGTTTGAAAAGGTAGGTTGTCAAGTCTGTAGATACATTCTCTTGGGTGAGAGAATTGTTGGGAATAGGTTTCTATGTATGATGGCCTAAGGGTGCCATAAATATTTGATAACAACCTTTTGTTCCAAGTGCCATACTGCTCAAAGACTTCCTGGTCGGCCTGTTGGTGAAGCCCTAGAAGGGATGTGGGATAGTCAAAGGACTGTTGAGAAAATAAGGTGTACATTTCATGGGGTGATATAGGCTGAGGGGAATGAGAGGTTGTGATGTGGAACCGCTGCTAGAGTTTGTTCCATGGGATTTGTCTTGTTTTGATGATTGTTGTATGACCTTAGTGGGACTAGTTAGAGAACCCTTTCCCTGGTGGAGTCATAGCCCCATCTCAGGGGTGACTCACTGTTGAGAGATTATGAGCAATGTAGTCTATGGATGGGAGGAACATATGAGTTTTTCATGCAGTCGATGTTTTACAACAAAAGATAAGTGTTCATTTATGTGTATTTACATGTTGATCATTGTGTGTAATATTTTTATTTATGTTTTTTGTAATTGTACATAATTTATGCCTGAATTATATGTTGCTAGCTATGCATATTGTTGCATATGCAGGGAATATTAAGTAATAAATGCTATCATAGATAATCTTAGAACTTTATGGTAACGAAAAATGTTACTTGTGGTATCAAAGAAGAAAAACTTTTGTGTGGTGTGGCTCAACTTGGCGTTGGGGATGCTACATGCGATGTTTCTATAGGAGATGAATCGACCACCGGGATCAGGAAAAGTGAATTTGAAGCTCATGAATGGTAATATTAGAAAACTCATTAGTGTTTTGCACATCCCAATATTGGCCAAGAATTTGATTTCTTTAAGCAAGATGGGCGATACAGGTTTAATAACAATGTTTGAAAAGGAAAGTTCTTGCAAGATGGTTCGAGGAGAAATGATGTTGCTAAAGGGAGTTCATATTGGAACTCTGTATAAGATGATGGGAAGCACTATTAGTGTTGGGTGCCATAGTTTTATTGTTCCTGAGATTGGAGTTGAAGAAGGAAAAACTCTTGTAGTCTCTATAGAAAAGACTATGTTGTGGCATCAAAGACTAGAGCATATCAGAGAGAAGGGGATTTGATTACTGCATGGTGAAGGTATGGTTGAAGGTATGTCAAATTATTCTCTAAATATTGATTTATGTTGACATTTCTCATATGGTAAGAAGAATCGGGTAAGATTCTCCTTTGGTGCTACGAGGGTGGGGGGGTTTATAGTCACTACACAGTAATGTGTTTGGACGTGTGATGATTCCATCACTAGGTAAATCTATGTACTATGTATCATTTATAGATGACTTCTTGAGGAATACATGGATTTATTTCCTCAAGAAGAAATTTGAAGTCTTTGGAAAATTTAAAAATTTTGAGGCCCTTGTGGGAAATCAGACATGGAAGAAAATTAAGGTGCGAAGGATAGATAATGGTGGAGAATTATGTCAGAATGAATACAAGGAATTCCATAAGAAGTTAAGTATAACACAGCATTGGATTTAGCGGATGGAAATTTATGGGAAAAGGACATGGTTAAATAAATGAAATCCTTGGAAAAGAATTATACTTGGGATCTAGTGGAGTTTAAAAATGGAAGAAATTCCATTGGAAGCAAATGGGTGTTTAAGAAGAAGTTTAATGCAGAAGCAAAAGTGGAGAAATATAGATCTTTGTTAGTAGCAAAAGGTTATTCCCAGGTAGACGGAATTGACTTTGGTGAAATGTTTTCTCTTGTTGCCATGTTAACTTCTATTATATTTCTTTTATATGTTTCTAATTCTTTTGATTTTGAAGTAGAATAGATGGATGTGAAGACATAATTTGTACATGGGGATGTGGAAGAAGAAATCTACATGAAGCAACCATAAGGATTTTCCATATTATCCCATAGTGCACTTGGATTCAAAAACCTCAAAGAGAGGTTCTTTGGAAAGAATCTGGAAGTATGCCATATCAAAATATTTGGTTGTCTAGTATTTGTACACACTCCAAAAGAGAAGAGAACCAAGTTGGACCCTTTAGGAAAGAAGGGAATATTTGTTTGATACTGTGAGGTCTCAAAGGCCTTCAGAATTTATATACCAGGTTACCATCATATCAATATCAACAGAGATGTAACCTTTGATGAAGATGCAACGCTCAAGAAATCAAGAAGATGCCATCTTGAAGAAGTATATGAAGAAGAAACTGTAGCTCCCAGAGTTGCAAAACCAATGAGGGAAGTCATAACTTCCCCTGATGAGGAGATTCTAGAAGATCATGACATAATAAAATCTCAAGAACCTCCCCAAATGACGATCTCTCACAAGAGAAAGCCATCCTGAGAAAGGGAACTTATTTAAGATGGAGAGAATTATGGTGCCCCCAAAGGAACCATGAGACAAGTCAAGAAACCCAAGCCATTCTCCAGTTGCATGGCCTTGATGTGTGATCTTTTAGAGAAGGAGCCTACTTTCTTTGAATAAGCCATTCAAAAGAAAGAATGGGCATATGCCATGACATCAGAATACCAATCCATCATAAAGAATGATGTATGGGAAATAGTTCCCAGAACAAAGAGCAACAATATGGTATCTTACAAATGGATATACAAGATAAAACATGTTGCTGATGGAAGTATTTAGAAATATAAAGAAAGATTTGTAGCTCGTCGCTTTTCTCAAAAGGAAGGCATTGCTTATGAAGAGAGGTTTTCTCCTATTGCCAGATACACTTCAATAAAAACCATCATAGCCTTTGCAGCTAAGATGAAGTAGAAGTTACACCAGGTGGATGTGAAACCAACCTTCTTAAATGGTGTCATTGAAGAAGAAGTGTATATAGAACAACCTCAAGGGTTTGAAGTTGAAGACAAAAAGACTCATGTATGCAGATTGAAGAAGGCTCTATACAGATTGAAATAAGATATTAGAGCTTGGTATGGAACAATTGACAATTTTTTGACAAGCTTGGGCTTTACCAAGAGTAAATCTAACTCTAACCTTTGCATTAAGGTTATGAATGATGATCTTGTTATATTTTTGTTGTATGTGGATGAATTATTTCTAACTAGAGAAGAAAATCTCATCATTGATTGTAAGAAGAATCTTGTTGCATAACTTGAGATGAAATACCTTGGGCTAATGCACTATTTATTAGGTCTTAATGTTTGGAAGAGCCCAGAGAAGATCTTCCTCAACCAAGGTAAGTATGCAGTTGAAATAGTGAAGAGGTTTAATATGTTGGAGTGTAAATCCATGAATACACCCATGGAAACAAGGTTGAATCTCTTGGTTGATACCTCATCCTAGTTGGTTGGTGCTACATTGTACAAATAGATCATTGGATCATTGATGTATCTAACAAACACCAGGCCATATGTATGTTTTGTTGTAAACAGCTTGAGTCAATTTCTGGTAGAACCCAAACATGTTCACCTTGTTGTTGCAAAACATGTGATGAGATACCTTAAGGGTACGTTGGATTTTGGTCTTAGTTATAATGGAGATCAAGACTTCAAACTGAGTGGATATATTGATTCGGATTGGGCCAGAAGTGTCTCTGACAGAAAGAGCATCTCAAGATGTTGTTTTAGTTTGAGGTCGATCATGATATCATGGCAGAGTAGGAAGTAATCAAGCATTGCTCTCAGCATGGCACAAGTAGAATACATTTTTGCATGTTTTGACAGTTGTGAATCCATATGGATTCGGAAGTTGTTGACAAATCTATTTGATCTAGAGATGGAAGAAACCATGATTCTATGTGATAACCAAATTTGCATACAATTGACAGAGAACCCTGTGTTCCATGACAAGTCAAAACACATAGAAATCCGATATCATTACATTTGTGATATGGTGTAGAGAGGAGCCATAAAACTCCATTATGTTGGCACGAATGAACATGTTGCTGATGTGTTGACCAAGCCTCAATCTCATGTAAAGTTTGATCACTTTCAAGACAAGCTTGGTGTATTTTGAAAGGACCTCCCTTGAAAGGGGAAGTAGTCTTGATGCCAACCTAGTGTTGAGGATTTCCAACATCGTGCTGATGTTGTTGTGATGACAGCCTTGTGTTGAATATTTCCAGCCTCATGCTGATGTTGTTGAGATGCCATCTTCGTGCTGAATATTTCTAGCTTCATGCTGATGTTGTTGAGATGCCAGCTTCCTTTTCAAGATTTCTATCTTTGTGTTGATGTTGTTCAGATTCCAGCTTCGTGTTGAAGATTCTCAGCTTCATGTTGATGTTGATGAGATACCAGCTTCATGCTAAATATTTCCAGCTTAATGTTGATGTTGATTATGATCCATCCTTCGTGTTGTGATGTTGTTGTTTTTGATGTTCTATCAGCCTTGTGTTTTTATTAATGATGATGATGTGCTAGTGTTATACTAATCCATGGTGATGCAGATGATGATGATGCCATTTCAGCTCCTTGTTGTGGATGATGATATTGATGATAAGAAAAACTTCTGATGATTTATAGATACGTCAGTCAGTGTTCCAGATGTTGTTGATGTTGTTTCCCTCTCTCTCTCTTAATGATTCTGTAGAATACCCTTCTTGTTAAGGGGGGGTGTTGAAATATTGTAACTGGAAAGTGTATTCTATTTATTATTGAGTTATTATTCATCAGATCAATCCCTTTTGTGTATTGATCACGTCGATCATTGTAATTGACCAAATCCCCTTTTGTGGATTGGTCAAACCCTAATTGTATTATGCAAATTAAGAAGTCAACCCCCAGACCTAATTAAAGTGGTTTTAACCACTAAGAAGGCAAGTCGACCCTACCCAGTGAAGAGACACCTTTCCAGTACCTTCCAACTTATATAAATAAAGGAAGCCAGTGCCTCATTATCTCACTCATTCATTCACTCATCAAGTTCACAAGTTTGGTAGCTGCAGTTGGGAGAAGAAGGAAGAGAGAGCCGCATTGCTCAGTGTTGGATATTCTCTAGTGTTTTGGTTTATTGTCTTAGCATTGTATTGGCTATCTATATTAAGGAATTTTTTGTTGGGTTTTCTCCCCCATGGGGGTTTCCTAGGATACATTTTGTGTATCTTGTGATTGTGTTTCTCTCAATGATCCTACCTATGTTATTGTAATCTACTAAATTGAAAAGAAACCTAATAATATCTCAAAACTTAACACTTTTCAGGTCGCTCATCAGTTGATGATGCAACCTAGGTTACTGTTTCTTGCAACTTTTCACTTTCCAGATTTGTCGAAGTTGATGAACGATTTGATTCATCCTGACCCCAATTGGCCTATGGTGCCGACTAAATTACCTTTGGATATTTCAAAGTTTGAGGGGAAAACCGATGAAGACCTCCACGACCACGTGACAACTTTCCACTTGTGGTGCTCGTCCAACTCATTAAACAATGATTTGATCATATTGTGTTTGTTCTAATGTACTCTCACTAGAGGTGTTTCCAAATAGTATATCGAACTCGAGAAGGGGAAGTACTCAAAGTTCGGTGATTTAGCTATGGTTTTCTTAAACTACTTCCAACTCCTTGTCTAGTATGATTCCATGACAAAATTGTTGGCTAAATTTGTACAAGACAATGCCACACACATTTTGGACCACGTTAGGGAATGGAGGAGACAAAAAATCTTGATTAAGGCTACGGTTCCACTAGAGTTCCTCCTCGAATAGTTCTTGAAATCCTTACTCACGTATATTTCGAAGGACGTTGCAACGTTGAGAGTGTTTTCATAGGAGCAAGAAATCTTTAGGGCGCAACAGTTAGAGATTATATACTCTCAGTCAAGCATGCTATATGAGATTATGTCGAATGTGCTATGATCTACTCTCAACTTGGAAAATACAAATTTCAACCCACATGCTGATTGAATAGTGGGTTATGCTCAGTCAATAGTCACAGATCTAGCCACTAGCCAGATGCAGAAACTTACTATCCAACAACCTGCGGTCAGTTCAACCACTGGATTGACCACCCCAACCACCCAGTATTTCGATGTACATTCTGTGAAAATAAAGGCTTTGAAGGGTTCTCAGCAACCCAAAGAAAAAATAAAAGACAATGGAAAGAAAGGTGGTGGGGGTAATAATAAAAAGTCAGATAAAAATTTTGCGGGGGAAAAGGATGAGAAGAGGAAAGTAAAATTTCCTTGTAAGATTTGTGACAATGATCACCTTACTCACCAATGACCACGAATGGAAGAAACCCCATGGATTATCAAGCTGAATCAACAACAGCCTGTTGTCTTGCAAAACCCTTTTCTACAAGGGAAAACTTGCAAGCTGACTCTTCCAAATTCAACCCACAAGGGGGAAATTCAAGTGCTCCCCCCTTGAGTGGATATAAAGGAGTAGTAAGCATGCTTTACTCCTCAAAGATAAAATATGTAGACTTGTCGATGAGAAATCAGAACTATGAAAACCCTGAGTCAACTCAGAAAGGGAAGAAAAATTCAGAGGATCAAGCCCCTCTCCACATAGAGAGGCCTAAGAAAGAAACAATGCCACGCATACCTAAGGGTGTTTACAAAAGGATGACATATAACCCTAATGCACGGGCCACTCCTAATTATTCAGTGTTGGAGGATTTGGCTCATACACCTTGTGTTATGTCCGCTTTGGAGGTTCTCTAAAGTTTCCTTTCACAGCGTACTGCGTTGTTATCTACCATAGGAGCTGGAGACTTTGCTATTCAGCTCGTTATGAATTTTGATGCTACTGATGTGCGACCACACCTTCCATATCATGTATCCTTTTAGATAGGGGTTTTTTGTAACAATCTCTTAGTTAAGAGAATTGCCAATGATGAAGGAGCTTCCATGTGCGTGATGTCTTTGTCATGCTAGAAATCCATCGATTCTCCTAAACTTTCCCCTTATCCTACACTCTTGATGACTTTCGATGGACGCTCGTTTCGGCCACATGGTATGATTCCTTCATGTCCAGTCACACTAGGGGGCAAGCTTGTTTGTGTAGAGAATGAAGTAGTCAACGCACCACTCAACTATAATATTTTTTTAGGAAGAAGTTGGACCTATGCCATGACAGTTGTCGTCTTGACAGTTTTTCGCATTATATTCTTTCCCCATGGGGGAAGGATCGTAACTATTAATTAGGTGGTGTCCAACCTTTATGACATGACAACTAATCCCACATCTATGGTCCCTTGGATTGAAAACTCTCAAGCGGCCACTGAGAGCATCAGGTGTGGGATGTACCCTTCTCTAATGGGATCTTTTGATATCCTCGCACTGATTGCATAAGTTCATGCTACTATGGTTAACAAGGTTTCTTCATTCATGACATTGTATATATAGGACCCATGGACCCTTCCCTCACCATATAGTATGGTCGAAGGTCAATTTCATGCCAGAATGGTGAAACCTTTGTATGCAACTGAAATAGCTTATCGATCCATTCAACAAGCCACAACAGACCCAGATCAGACTCCAACAGTCACGAAGGAGAATGATCTCTTTCCTGAGCCTATCTGAGCTCAAAACTATTCGAACTCTCAATAATTTTTAAATATCGTCTTGTCGTCAGACAAAGAAATTATCGAGGCGATGGTCAGAGTCAAAAGGTCCTGGGAGGATTTGCATCATAAATCGTATTTCCTCCTGGAACTTATTTGAGTTGAGAATGAAGAGTTCAAGTCAGCTGTTGTTGGAAGTGTTGATGGATTAGTCAATCCATTGGCTAGACATGGTGTCCATGCCAAAAGAAACATGGTTAACATATCAGAAACGATCCGAGTCAACATTTCTAAGGATCCTGAAATCATTGAAAACCTCTTTATCGGGGGAAAATGATCATAGGACAATATCGTAGAAGTTTCATATTCAAGTTCAGATTCAGTAGAATTTTTCCCATCTCCTGACGGAACTTGATGGAATGGGGACCATTGCTTCATAAAATGCGGAGGAATGATCTAGGTGGATCTCGGTGGCCAACCATTTTTTCCATTGAATCAACACTTCAAGCCTATGGTTTTGATAAACTGTGATATTCACCCTTGATGGGGAATGGAATGTAATACAATATTCATTTGTTAATTACAGACATCATGTAATGATCTTATGTACATGGATACAACATAGTGTTAATTCATTGTATCCCATTAGAACTCTGCAATTAAGCGTGCTCAGGCTAGAGTAGCACTGGGATGGGTGACCGCCTTAGAAGTGCTAGTGTTTTACATGCCTATGGAATTTTATAAACATAGATTAATTTATCCCATATGTGTCATGGGAATTTTTCTCCTCTCACTCTCTCATATATAATTCAGGTGAAGCGGTCCCTTTAAGTATGCAATGGAGTGTGATGTAAAGCTTCTTGTGAATGAAGCGTAGCCAACATCTCTATAGTTTTGTGTATTTCATTGTTATATCTCTGGTCTTCATGCCATTCTCAAAATAATCAGGATCAAAGTTGGAAAAACTATTGTATATCTTGTAGTATATGTAGATGATCTGTTGATAATAGGGAATAATGAAAACCATATTGCATTCATAAATAAAGAGTTGAACAAAGTCTTTGAGATGACATATTTTGGATATCTTCACTACTACTTGGGCATTGAAGTGACTCAAAATCCAAAGTACATATTCATCTCCCAAAAAAAGTACATTGGAGAATTGTTGAACAAGTTTCGCATGGTTGAGTGTAACCCTGTCTCTACTCCAATGAAATAGAATTTGAAGCTCACATCAAAATAAGGGAATGAATTTGAGGTTGCAATTGAGTATAGACAACTTGGGGGAAGTCTTATCTACCTTACCACCACTAGAACATATATTTCATTTTTTGTTGGGATTCTTTCTAGGTTCAGGCAAAAACCAGTGGAAGGAAATTGACCTGTTGCAAAAAGAGTTTTAAAATACTTGAAGGGGACTCAATATTTTGGACTCAAATATTCTAAGGTGGATGAGTTCAACATGATTGGATATTCTAATTCAGACTTTGTTGGGGATAAAGAAAATGGAGTGTCAACTTTCTTCTATCTCATGAGTCTTAGATCAACAACTATCTCCTAGAGATCACATAAAAAGTTAGTCACAACAGATTCAACAACATATACAAAATCTAGCCTAGAAGTCTTAGAAATCATGTAAAATTACCTTAACTCTAATTTCAATCTAAAGTTATTTATGATCTCTAATTTTCTTTGTTGGGATATGGTTATTATTAAGAGAATTAGTTTGTTTAGATCTAGGAACTGAGAAAGGAACATCATGGTTTTGGTATAATTTGTTATCACTCTATAAATTCCCAGAGGTTGTTGCTAGGTAGAAGAAATTTAATAGATGTAACTTTATCCAACCACTTCGAAATTGGGATCTAGCCCTTCCAGTTTCAAAGAGGGATCTCTCTGTAAAATTTAACTTTGTTAGGCTAGTTAAATAAATGAGACTGTGTTGTTTGTTTTATAAAAATGGTTGAAATGTCGCTTACACATCCATTGGGCTATGGGATCTGTTTTATAAAGCTCGAGATTGACGTACATATTTTATAAGGTAATTTCATAGGGTAGGATAATGAAACTGTTAGATCCTTTAAAAATCATATGATGGATAGCAGAAAAGATGAGATAATCAATTATAATCAAGAAGCATTTAAGAATTTATTTATCATAGCATCAGAGGATAAACATTTAGATCTTTAAAATCCAGAAACAGAGTATACAAAGATAAATTCTGCAACTTTAACTTCTTTTAAACGATCAGATATAGAAAAAATAATTGATTGCAAATACAAGAAAAAACATTCAAAAGAGAGAGAAAACATCACCAACAGCTAACACGCGAGAATCCTGTGAAATGTCCTTTTATTATTGGTAGATCTCTGATAAAAAGTTACAGTGCTTACAGCTTGCTTGGGCGTAAATATCAACCCTCAATACTTCCAAGTTTGAAGTATTTATAATCAAAATTACAAATGACCCTATCATTTATGATCAAGATGTGGCAGATTCTAGATCTAACTAACTAGATAACAAGATAAAAAAAATTAGGAACCGATGATGATCTGTCGGATCTTTCATGTTGATTTTTGGGAAGGTCGTTGGTGAGTCATTCACGTGACTTTGACTGCTCTGCATGATGAGTTGGACTGTACACCTCATCCCTCATTCAATCAAAGTGCACAACTCCTCCCATATTTGCTGACTAGGAATGGTGAATTTGAGCAGACTTCGGTAGATTTCATCCATTTTTGTATATTTAGCAAACGTCAGCCTGGTGATGAAAATATATTTGATCTCGTGCTGGATGTTGAGGTCTAGCTACAAAGTCTCTAGAAATTCTTTACCTGTTATGCCGCCCTGTATTCCTAAAAACTTGGAACTGTCTTTGGCCACCATGGAAATCTTCTGCTTGTAGTCAGAGAGGGTCGTAAGCTTGTCATTCAGTACCAGTAAACTAGGAAGACCTTTCTTTTGCAAGGCATCGATCTTGCTGAAGAACCTCTGAAATCCAATGTCCATGTTATGGACTTTCTCCTCCAGTTGCAACATCAATCCTCTTTTAGTCATAACCCTCTTGACTTTGAGGATGGTTTTCTTCCTATCTTCAATCTTCAGGACTTCTAGCTCTTCCCTAGTCTTCGAATTTTGAAATATAATGATTTCATTTGCTTCTGCGGGCATTTCCCCCAGCTCTCCCTTTATCTTATCAATGACATGCCTTCTCCTCAACACTAGTTCCTATTGTTCAAACATAATTTGAACCATGGGCCAAATTTCATTGATGGACTTGGGGATGTCCATCCAAATGTTCTCCTTGGCTTCAGCTAGTGTTTTGCCCGCCAATGTTTTCTTTTGCAGCTGCTGTATTTCCTGCTTGATATTTTCTGATGTTTGCTTCTCAATGTTGTAATTTGTTTGGTAGGAAGACTTAAGCTCATGGAGATTCTCAACCTCCCTTTTCAGTCTATTGATCTTTGTTCCTTGTAGAGTCATCTCCTCCATTGATTTTTCTAGCTCTATAGATTTTTCCAAATCTCTCAGTGGGGTGGTTGATGGAAGTTATGGTGTAGTGGTTGTTGATACAATTGTTGTTCTAACCCCTGTGAGAGGAAATGCACTCAGTGGGATGACTTCCATAGGTGTTGCTTGTTCCTTCTCCTTTACTAACCATTCCAAATCTTCTTCCATCTCTTTTATTTGTGCATTTTGTTCTATGATAAGATTTATCAATTCCTCCTTCTCCCCTTCTGTCTCAGCTATCTCTTTAGCTTGTGACTCTTCTATAGCTGGCAATTTCAGCTGCTTCCTCAGAGATGCTATGTAAGCATTCTTTTTCTTGAGCAACTCCTCAGCTGATTTCACATTTGAGGGGTCATACCCAATTTTGAGCATCAATTCTTCTAAGGGCTTAATCATGTTATCCTTTCCAAAGGATGATATTTTCTTCATCTTTAACTAGGTTTTCACATTTTTCAGAGAAACTTGTAATTTGGCAGTAGAAGTGGAAGCATTGGCTAATGTTGAGAAAATCGTTTCTCCAATCTGCCTGTGTAGATCCATCTGATTAGCTAGATGTACATCTCTAGTGTTAAACTCCAATGTGTCCTTCTTGTAATCAATGATTTCTTTTGGATGGGGCACTTATGCCTGCAAAAATTCCATGTGCATTCTCCCCTTCTTTGTATCAAAAGATGATAACAATCTATGTTGTGTTGTGGACATTTTCTTCCAGAACTGAGCATAGGTGTTGCTAG
Source organism: Picea mariana (assembly GCA_032191745.1). Classification (NCBI taxonomy): domain Eukaryota; kingdom Viridiplantae; phylum Streptophyta; class Pinopsida; order Pinales; family Pinaceae; genus Picea; species Picea mariana. Next base: position 91,558 of record JASDQU010012754.1, on the reverse strand, counting down.
TCAACATCTGGTTTTTCTTCTTAATCAAATCATATTTTTCAAAAATGCTCAGTTTATAGATACCGGTGGAGGTTGGGCAATCGCAGTGGTATTAGTCTGATTCTTTGAGGAAGAAGTAGACATCATCTTATGACTGCTTGAGAAAGGTGATGAATGCTCCCCTTTAGCAATAGTGGTAGAGTGGGTCTCTTCCTCTCCAATCATGTCAGTAGTGTGAGTATCTTTAGGCATTTTCTTATACACTTGGAAATCCTCTGATGATACTTCAGTGACTGAAGGAGAGACATCCTTCCTGGGTCTTTTCTCCTTTGTTACTTGTGGAGTGGTTGTTTGTGAAATCATGGTTAGATGAGACTGTTGTTCAGTGTCTTCCAGAGTGTTCACCTCCCACTCTGTCCGGTTCAGAAATTTATCAATTTTTGGTTTGAGTGTATGATATTATGGGGAACTTTTCTTATTCTCTCTCATCTCTGCAATGATCCCACACGGATCATAGCGCCAACTGAAACTGGTACTAAATTTCATTTCCTTTAGTAATTTGTCTGCCTCTTCCCCAAGAGCTTGACTATTGTAGATAAAAGGTCCTACCTGCCCTTTGATTCTCTGTTGTTGTTTCTTCTTCAGAGATACAAAATGTATATCATCTGAATTGATCATTTGTCTAATATACTCTAGGGAAAATATGCTAACAGGAAAGTACTTGGGCAGTTTGTATGGAGATAACTCACACCCATATACTCTGATTTCTGTTTGATTTTGATGCAGGTACCAATCCCCAGATTTGGCGAGGTCTGAGACGTGTAAGATTCTCTGGATCTCTTCATTTATCCTTGGATCTAGTCTACCACTGAGCATGCTCACCACTGGATGGTAAAACTGATCAATAAACTGTTTGAAATTAAACTTTGTGGATTTTTTTCTGAGCAGCAAGGTCCAAGAGGTTACATCTTGTGGTTTGTTGTCCTGGTCCATTTTCTGCATTGGGAAAGAGAGCCTATCTTCTTGAAAGAAGGTGAACATGTAGGCCAGTATTGAAGAATACTGGAACATGCCCTCTGTGGAGAATTTAAAGAGTTTTTCATGTATGTTCTCGGCCAGGAAAGTGTTGTAGTCGAACTGGATGATGGCTTTTTCTTCAGTAGAGAAAATGGACAGAAAACCCAAAATGGGTTCATCCACCCATTCGTCTAACAAATAGCCGAGAAGACAACATAGCGATGAAATAATTTGGTTTCCCTTTTCTGAAAACATGGAGGAGTGGTAAGGGGGATTTTTCTTGGGGAATTAGGCATGTTGTGGGAGGTAAAGCTCAAAAATTTGCGCCCTCTGGGGAAAAGATAGATTTTGGTACATCCATATTAGAAGTTCAATGGTGAGGGGAGAGTGGGATTCAACTCTAGATATCTGCATCATTTTATCAATGGCCTCAGGTGTGATAGAGAAAATATTTTCTTCGAATGATGAAACTATGGCTCTCTGATCGGGGAGGTAATGAGCCTGGGATTTGAGGGCAAACTCAGGAAAATGGTGGATTTGGGGGAAGAGATACAGAAGGATATTGGACTCCTAGAGCCCAATCTCAGTGCTTTGATCCATGAATGTATCTTTAAACCATGACTATAATTCAGAGAAATCAAATTCACACCTGGTCTCTGAGATCAGGTAATCTTTTTCAATGAGCGGAATCCTGTCGAGATCGACAGGAGGTGGAAGGAATGGATTTTCCTCAACTTTTGTTCTTTTAGATTTCGGTGCCATCGATCCAACAGGTACCTGCAAACTAAAACAAAAGTGTTAGTAGGTAGTGGCTATAGCTTGGTCGCTGACTGAAAAGGTGTGGAGAATGAGTTTCTAGTGTGTGGGAAATGTGACCAGTGCGCAAATGGCGAAAACGGGGCTAATTTTGAGTGAACGGGTATCCATTGGGCATGAGGGACAAGTCAACAAACTAATGGATATCTTAGCCTATAATAAATGGCCAACGAATCATTTGAGGTGTGAGGTGGCAAGTGAAGGATGGGTGACGGGTGTACTGGGATGATGTGGAGAGTGGGAATTGGAGGATAGGTGAAAAGGATATGACATGCAACAGGTGAAGGGGGACATACGCTGGTAGAGTAATAAGACGGGAGTTAAAAGAGGAAATGGTGGGATGTGACATCATGAGGCGATGGTGGTATAGGAATGCCTGTATGGCAGTATGTCAGAGGGGGTATGGCAGTAAGTGGTTTATAGAGGAGGGGGTCTGAAGTAATGGGTTGACGACATGTTGGGATGGGGCCCACCAGGAAATCCACCCACATCGGACCCCCACCCCCACCGTTCAATACAGAATAGTTGGGGGGTCCGGGATCTCCTATTGGCTGTAGATCCAAGCGCCACTAGATCAACCATCGATCTATGCGCACTCTTTAGTCTCTATATCGGACACCCCCCCACCGTTAAAGGTAGAATGATCGGAGGGGGTCCGGAATCCACTGTCAATTTTCAATCTACATGCCGCTAGATCAACCATATATCTAAGCGCGCTCTTTATTCTTTATATTGGACCCCCTCCCCCCCCTCCCCACCATTAAAGGTAGAACAGTCAGGGGGGTCTGGAATCTGTTGTCCATCATTGATCTACGCACCATTAGATCAACCGTAGATATCTGGGAACTCTTTACTCTCTAGGTGCGAATCAAGAATGTGGAGCGAAACTTAGGATATCATTCTTTTTGTGGTTTTTTGCTGCTTCATTTTACTTTTTGTCACCATGGGGTTAGGAAACACAACTCAACATCAACATCATGAATTTTGTTTGAACATCAAGCATGTTTATTGAAGGAAAAACTGGATAGCCTATGTCCTAACCTACCTACCTACACATTTATCCCAGATTAGACTGTTGGGCTAAGAAATTACTCTACCCAACGGCTATTTGATCAAGATTAGATGGTTTGATCAAATTTATTCACTAGCTAACCTAATTACCTGGTTAAGATTAAACAATTTAGCCAGGCTTATTCACTAAACCTATCAACATAAATTCAAAGAGACTTAACCATGATTAAACTGTATGGATCAAGTCATTGTTATTGCATGGGGCTTTTATCCATTTTCTTATATGCCCTATTTTATTCCTTTTCTTTTTCTTTTTCTTTCTTTTCTTTTCTTTTCTTTTATTTTCATTTCTTTTCTTTCTTTTTTCTTTCTTTTTGAAAATAATTTGCAAGAATGAAATATTATTTTCATGACAACATACATCAATAGTGAAAAACAAATCCAGTCACCAGATGATCCTATAAATTATATGGTTATAACAGCGGCTCCACCTGGGGATGGTACTCTCCTTGTGAAGTGCCAAGAACCTGCTTTCTGATGTCTGTAAAGGTTTCATCCTTTGCTTTATTCCTGCTATCTGTTTTTGTTTTTATTTCAGGAACTTGGTGGCATTGGTCAGTGGCTTAGGGCCTTCTCTGCGGGCTTCAACCACCCAATCAATATCACCTACACAAAACCTGAATGAAAAGGGAAATGGTATGTACAATGGATATGGATTCATGAGATCTCTATTGGGGTGGAAAATAATGCTTCAACATCCTACCATTAACCGGTCCACCTGGAAGGTCTGTTCCATCAATGTTTTTTTAGAAAAAATGTGTTATTTCCTCTTAATGCCTGAATGGTGTAAGGGCCCTTCCATAAGCTATCAATGTTTCCATGCTTACCCTTGTCCTCATTTCTAGAATCCCATTTCAGGACCAGGTTGCCTAACTCAAAATCATATTCTTTAGTCCTTCTGTCAAAAATAATTTTGATGTTCTCATGGACGACCTGAGTCTTGTTGTATACCTCTTCTCTGGACTGCGTTAAATGAATCATTTGATTTATCCTCCTTTGGACTTCATTTGGCTCTTCTTGTGCTTCCTGCAATAATTTCATGACAGGGAATCCTAAGGAAAGGGGGAAAACTACTTCAGTACCATACACCAATTGGTATGGAGACATGCCAATTGATCTTTTGGTGCTTATTTTGTCAGCCCAGAGTGCGAAAACCAACTTATTATGCTAGGACTTATTGTTTTATTGTAGAGCCTTCTTAATGATATTCACCAGAGTCTTGTTGGAGGACTCAGCTAGCCCATTTCCCTTAGGGTAATAAGCTATGGAGTGTCCCAAAGTAATTTGATACTGACTACAAAACTTTATGAGATTTTTGGATCAGAAGGCTATTGCATTATCAGCTATAATTTTTCTATGGCATCCAAAACCCGAGAAGATATTAGCTTCTAAAAAATTAATGATAACAGAGTCAGTAGCTTGTCTACATGGTACAGTCTGGATCCACTTGGTGAAGTAGTCTGTGGTTGTGAGAATCCATTTGTGTTAGCCTGAGGAGGGCGGATGTATTTCTCCAATAAATTCTAAACCCCATTGCTAGAAAGGGGCTTCAACTAAGATGGGTTTCATGGGGAGAGGCAACAACTTCCTTTTACCTTCGAAAACCTGGCATTTATGACAAGAAGTAACTTTTTGATGAACATCAACAAACAATGTAGGACAGTAGAAACCAGCTCTCAGAATCTTATTAGTTGTGGTCTTCCAACTTAGATTCCCACAATAGTCTCCTGCATGGAAATTCTGCAGAACTTTGTTAGCTTCATCTTTCAACAGGCAATTAAGAAAAATACCACCAGGATCTTTCCAATAAAAATTATCTTCTAGAATACAAAATTTCAATGCTTTCAGTTTAATAAATCTAGCTTTCGTCTAGAAAGCCTCCTTATATAACCTTGGAGAGGCCCAACCACTTGAGAGATTTTTGGGATAAGTTGAGGATTCCTCTCCCTTAGTTGAGGATCTTCCCTAAGATCATGCCTTGACCATCTATTTGAATCCAACTACCTTCAAGAATTGAGGGATTCTTCCCTTATTTGCCTCAACAAACCCAAAATTTGCTAAAAAAATGGTAGCACTCCTTGTTATCGCACAGTTTGTAAATGCAAGAAATGCTAAAGAATAGTACGTCAAACTGGCGAAACAGAAACCTTCCCCACCCAATGTCACCATAATGGGGAGGCTCTTTCTATTTAGAAAGGCTAGGCCCAGGGGAGACATCCCCGGTAACCTGGGGTTTTGAAAGGGAAAAGGCTAATAGTATAAAGACATATTTCCCCCTCACAAATTACCACTAAACAGAGAGTCCCGGCTAAACAACCAATAACACAGTATAACCAAAGAAAAGGGAAGCATCTGCTTGAGACAACAGAACAAGGAAACTAATACGTGCAATCTTGGTTAGTACTTCATAAATCAATGACTATCTGATATTCAATGTAAGCAATCTGACAGTAAATATTGACAAAGTCAATGTTTGCAAAATGGCAATGATAAATATGTCACTTGTCAATAAATACTGGAACAATGTAGAATTCAATGTAACAAATCAATACTCAATCCAATAAATGTTCTTAACTACCATTCAATTGCTTATAAAATGAAACGTTGTTGCATCAAGATGAAATAAGCAAGGGCCATGTCAACATTCTAGGGTTAGTAGGTTAGGGTTAGTGTAGTTAGGGTTTTAGTTTAAAATAAGTTTGAGAGTGTTTGGATTTGATTTCACTTCAACGTTGGAGGCTAGAGATCAGTTCCTTAGGGTTAAATGGAGTCAGAAAGTGAAGGACGCACAAGTTGAAGGGGACAAGATTCCAAAGGACTAGAGGGAAAGGTTTCAAGGTGCTACTAAAGCAGGGCCTCAAAGACAGAACCCTAGGGGAGAGAGGCTCACTACGGTGTTGCTAAAGCACGGCCTCAAGCTCTCTCCTCCTTCCCGGCAAACAACTATCTCAATGAAAAGCAAAGTCAAGACAAGAGGGTTTAAAGAGGGAGAGTGTTGCAAAGGCAAGGCTCTTTCATCAAACCCTAAAAGAAAACAACCCTAGGTGTAGATAACCTAGGCCTGGGACATCATCTTCCTCTTGAAGTTCAAAGGTACGAATAGCTTAAGGGAAGAAGAAAAAGGAGTGTAGATATGGCTAGGCTCCCTTCTTCTCCTTCAATGGCTAAAATTCTTTCTATCAGGGGACATGAGACAACGACCTACTTGTGTGTTTGTCTCCTAGGGTTTTGATTCAGCAATATTTATAAATAGATGCAATAAATTAAAATACAACCATTCAATCAAGAAGCTTTGCATAAACATACTTACAAATCATCAAGAAAATAATCATGCAAACCCTAGTTGTAACACCTTCCTTCAAGAAAAACACCATAGAATGTCAAAAATATCTTCCTTCAACAAGTGCGCCTTCCTCAAATCAGCCAATAAAACAAATGGGGCACAAATTTTAGACCTCACCAAGTGGTGAGTGAAAGATGATGATAAAATGAGAGTCAAAACCCTCAATATATAGTGTATCAATGACCTAATTTTACTTTTTAGGTCATAAAAAGGCCGACAAGGCCATAATGTCAAAATCATATTGTTTTTACATTAAATTGTCAAATTAAAACCCTAATTGAGCTACAAAGAGAGTAAAATCCCCTTCAAGGGAGGCGCTAGCCTCTTCTAGGGAAAATGAGGCATCCAGGAAAAAAACGTTAGCCCCCCAAGCGCCTCTCCAACATGCCACACGTGCCACTGCTGCCCAGTTTGCCTCCAAAAACATCCGTGCAGCTGGATGATGTCATGGTGAATATGGAGATATCCAAAGCCTTCCAAGGCTGGCATTCCATTGAAAAGGGGTCATTCCCCCCAGGGTCTAGTCCTGTCGAAGTGTCTCTGGTGGAACATCCTCTTCCTATTCGGTGCAAAATCCCTAATCCATCTCCATCCTGTCTCTATCCCCTAATGCGGTCTCAACATCCATATGGTGGGCTCTTTAGCCCCATGGAGGTCCTAACTGGTCATCTCCCCATGTGTACCGGTCCAAATGGTACCTGTCCGTCAGGCATGGTCTTGCATATCAAAAGATACACCCTCCATGGGCTCATCAGTCATCGGGATCATAGAAATGTTAATCATATCTCATCATCAATACTATTAAACATATGCATAAAACCCTAATACATCAGTCAATAGCTCAAAGACATTACAAAAACCTACAATACAAGATTGGAGAAAAAGACAAAATGTCCTATTGGGCTAGTGTCCACAAGAAAAGGAAAGTTTCCAGGAAGATTTCATCCAAGCCATGTAAGTGAGGTGATGTGGCTAGGGGATATCCAGACATGTGGGTGCAGTGTGGGCCAAGGATGCATAATGTTATATGTGGGTGCCTTTGTAGAAGGCGAGCTGTACCAGTCATGGATGCATTTTTTCCAAGCCCGTTCTTGCCTTTATTCTTTTATTTTCTTTTTCTTCTTATATTTCCTTTTTATTCAAGGGCTAACTAGAGGACACTGCCTTGGCATGGTGACCAGAGCTGATAGTGTTACCCATAAGTACTTTCATAGAGATGAGAAGGTTGGCTCATGATGAGACCCCCTTTCCCTTGGCCATGCAACCAAAGGTCATTGCCCTGGCGTGGTAACCAAATGGTGGCAATGTCATACTGTTAGGTACCCATGAACCTAATAGGATGGCTCATGATGAGACCCCCTATCCTCTAACTAGATCTTGTTTGTTATTTTCTGGGTCCCTCTTATTTCTTTCTAAGAGGCCTTTTATTGCCTTCTCGGGGATCCCTGGGTGAAGCATCTTGAGGTTTCATTTCTAGTATTTTGTCTTTTACCAGCTACTTTTACCTTCTAGGCCTTTAGCCCCTTCTTCCCACGAGATAAGGTGAAATCCTACAAATAGGTCAACCCAATGCCTGGATAAGGGGAATGGGATAGATGAGCGGGTGATAAGATGAAATAGTGGTGCTATGATGGGAGCGGATGATGGATTTTTAGAAATCCCCCCAGTGGCAAACCAAGACCTATGGGCATAGACTTTCTAGGGCACCCAGTCAATTTCCCCAAGCATGGTCAAGTGGGAAAATGTAAGATCCAAGCAATTGTTAGAGATAAAAGGAATCATATGCATATATTTAAAGGTTTTAATGATCAAACGTGACACATACCATGATACCTGGACCAATTACCTCATGGAGCAAGAACCTTTTCTGATACAAGACCAAGACGATGGTGATGGATGTTGTTGTTGCTGATAAGATAAAGCTGATGGAAGAAGAAAGGGATGGGCCCTCCAAGGCCATACTTAGTTCAATCTTTCTCTCAGTACTCCATGTCTAGGACCTGTGGGCCTCGAGACATGATCTCCTAGTTATCCCTAAAAAGCGGGGATAACATCTGGCTCCAACTCAGGGACATGTGCTCACCATAGAGCACATGAGAACCTCAGCATCTCTGGTATAACCTGTAGACCTGCTCAATCTTGATAGGAGTATCAGTAACAAAATTGGCGTAGTAATGCCACCCCAACATACATATGGATATATATATATATATATATATACTAAAGTAAAACAATCAATATGCGAATATAAAGAAAAGTACCTACCTTTACTTACTTGTCAGTTGGATGTTCGATGTAGTCAAACGACCAGTGTAGCCAATCCAACAATGTCCCATGATACCTACCTTTGTTCTTCATCATAAACCAAAATAGTGATAAATCAAGCACAAAAATTTCATGAGTTAGAATATATATCATATCATCGGAAATCTCAAAGTCTAACTCATGGAGGCGGGTGGGAGGGATAAAATCTTGCCAAGTCCATCTCTGAGGAAAGTACTCAAGGTTCATGAAAACTGACTCAAAGGTCCTGCCAACTAGATACCTAGGACATCCTCATGCTCTGAAGTCAAGGAAGGGATCGACAAATATCTAGCTGACGACTGGCAAGCTATCAAGGGAAAGTTGAAAAATTGGGATAACTGACTCAAACTTGCAGTACCCAACCAACCCTTGGAGTCTAGGGTTTTCCTAAGAGGAAACTCAACATTAAAAATATACTTCCCAACTACACCTTTAATGGAAGGTCATGAAAAATGCAAGGTTCAGAAAACTGACTCAAAGGGTTTGCCAACTAGCTACCTAGGACATCCTCATGCTCTGAAGTCAAGGAAGGGATCGACAAAGATCTAGCAGACGACTCGCAAGCTATCAAGGGAAAGTTGAAAAACTGGGATAACTGACTCAAACTTGTAGTACCCAACCAACCCTTGGAGTCTAGGGTTTTCCTAAGAGGAAACTCAACATTAAAAATATACTTCCCAACTACACCTTTAATGGAAAATAACGGTAAAGTAATAACAGGTAGTTGGAGAAAAAGGTCATGTGAATCCTTCTTTACGCAAACAATGTTTTTACTCCTATCAAAATCTGAGCATAGCGGCGGTTGATAGTCATCTTCATAGGGTAAATCTAAGTGCTCGGAGGAGTACTCATCGAAGACCTCAAGGTAAGACTGAAAATCATCAGGCAAATACTACACTCGGTCAACCTTGTGTGTTTGTGGAGAGCCAGTAAAAAATTCATCTCCTTGTTGCCACTGGTCAAGAGCTTGTTGTGATAATTGCAAAGGAAACACTTGGAGATGACTCTTTATGTCATAGATGGGATCCATATCATAACTAACTGCATCCCACCTACGTCTCCCAACATGTACGAACTTGTCAAAATCAGCTATGTTAGTATCAGTATCATAACATGGAGGAGTCAAAACATCCAATACTTCTCTACTCTCTGTGTGATAAGGTAAAGAATCATTGAAAACTTGGAAGGGGGAATA
>JASDQU010012754.1:63916-75905 GCA_032191745.1 Picea mariana | reverse complement strand
AAGGAATAGATCCATTTCAGAGTATCTCATTAAATGGAGGAAACTATCGGATGAAGATTCCACTTGGGAAGATGAGTCTTTTATACAGAAGCATCCAGAGTTACTCAAGCGTTGTGGACAACACTTGTCTCAAGGGGAGGGGCATGTTAAGCCCTAATGTTGGCTCATTACCCCTTAATTGGGGCATATTAGATTAGGAATGCTATTTTATTTATGTCGGCTTTAGGCCATTAGTTGTAATTTAGATTAGTAATGTTATTTTAATTATGTCGGCTTTAGGCCATTATTGGTAATTATACCTCCTAGTCTCCTATATATACCAAGGAGGCATTTTCATTTTGAATCATCTTGTACTTGAACATTTTAAGTGGGGTAAAAGGAGGTTGCCCCCTCGAAGAGGATTATTATCTGAAATTATCTCAGTTTCAAGGCGTTGAGTACTTTTCCTGAGGTTTTTCCATGCTATATTGATGTTTGGTTCTTAACAGTATGCCAACACACATAGGGCATTCCTATAAATTAAATCCACCAAATCATAATTCCAAAAGACCATGCATAGGATGACTATGTTTCTTACCAAGAAGCTAGCGAACAGATGAACCAAGCTCCCAAATGCCTTTCTTCACCTTCCATTTTGAAGTTCCATTATCCTACCTTTGCAAAGATAAATCCCAACTGATGATTGAAGAGTCTATCCTTCCATAGGTTTGAGCATGCAAAGGGGGGTGCACTGGTCTTATCAAATTTAATCACCTTGCTATGGGGATGGGGATAGAGGAGGCATGGCATATGTTGTTTTAAGATGGTGGTACATTCTCTTGAGTGCATAAATATAAAATTAAGAAATGGATTGATAACTTGAACTTTTGTTGATCCTTAGCACCTCCATTTTCAAAATGTTGGCTTCATTGGCAAGCAAGTTTTCTTGGGAATTATGCTCCCTCAATATTTGATAGAACAAAATATTTTGAAAGAAACACACATACTTTTGGGAGGGGACGAGGATAAATGACAATTTGTTATCGATTGAGTTAGATTTTGAAGCCATCAATTTGATGATTGTGCTTGAATATCCTATGATGGTCAAAGATTTTATTCTGGAATCAATAGCAATACGCAAACCCTAAAGGAGAGCATATGCCTCAGCTTGATTGTTGATATAATTCCCTAAATCCTAAACATAAATTGTTTCAATTTTTAGTTTTAGTGATGTGACTCCATTGGTCCTCACAAAGTTATCTTTAAATTTACCAATCATGCATTTTTTCTCCCTCCCATCAAGTTAGCCCATACTTCGGTTGATGTGCAAAGCATGCCCATTTCCTACCAAGGATGGAATTTGACGGGAAAATTATCTGTCATGAGGCAATTTTCCCATCAAATACGGTAACATTTTTTGAGAAACTGTCAACTTTATTTGTTAAATGCATCAAAACGTGCAGTAAAATTGTAAAAACAATCAAATTTAACAGACTATTCAGATTTGAAATTCCAACCCTATTTCCTACCATACCAACCATGTCAAATCAATTGTGACTTACATGGATGTGAAAAGTTTTTGAATCCCTACCATATTATTCACCCATGGAGATAGTCTATGCTACCAATTATGAGAAAACAATGTTGTTCCTTGTCGAGCCACTTTCATCCCACGATCCTATCGAGATAGTTCACACATATGAAGTTATGGACCTAGAGTTTTGAAGATTTCCCAATATTCCATGTAATTATAACATGGATTTCATGTCCCTTCCTACAAATAATTGAAAATCATGAGTCACAGCGCTTCCCATGTCCCTCGATATATTATTAGTTGGCACCTCATTGTATTTTTGGGGTTTAATTTAATTTTAATACTTATAAGATATTTCTAAATTAACCTTGTAATTGATGTTCCATGACAAAATGGTATCAAATAGTACCTTGAGCTAATGCATCAAGAACCTTGATGCCATTTTTGTTTTCTTCCATAACATACCACGTGTACACAGGTGCATGCCATTAATTTATTTAAGTAGAACTTTATTGGGTTTCTCCTTTGTAAAAAGTCAATGGCAAACCTACAAACCTCATAGAAGATTAAATTCCTAACTTTTTATTTTCATGAATGATTTTTTAGAGTTCTAAGAAATCAATAAGTAGTTATAACAATAGAAAGAGGTGCATAGTAGTGAAGTTCCTACTTATGTTCATATAAGCAAGGTAATAATAGGGGATGAGAAATCTAGTGGTAGGGGATTTTTTTTGTTGTTGAAAGTGTGAAAATTAGTGTAAGAAGAGGTAGTAATAGTCGTGGGGTCAGTCGTGATAGTGCCTAGAGTAGTAATATTAGTGGTGGGGTCAATAAGTTTCATGAAGAAAATGATTCAAGATGGGAAGTCATACTAGAAGTTCATAAGCGAGATGAACTTTTAAGATTGAGGCATTTTAGATTTTTGAAAAGGTTAAGGTTGCAGCGACATAAGTAGTGTGTATATTGTAGAGTTGACTGGTACAAGGTGTTATTTTGTAATGAAGGTTATGGACAAAGCCTTTTTGGCAAGTTGGAAAATGTTACTAAGGGTTCAAACTAAAAGAAAAATCCAATAGTCGTTGGATCATCCTTTTCTCCCAACATTATATATTCATTTGAAAAAGATAAGTAAGAACATTAGAAACACCATTAGAAGTAACACCATTAGAAACACCCACAATTAAAAAAAACAAAACAAGAATGGGTACATTTTGCATTAGAAATTTGTTGCAGTTTCACTGGTCAGCATAATAATACAAAAATATGATAGTTGTCCAAAGAAATATTCTAAAACTTGTACAAAATTTGGAGTTTACTGTCTAAAGAAACATAAAAATTCTTCACAAAGGATTTTGAAAACATAATACTAGTATAGATTCTCTAAAAATAAACTAAGATTAAGGAAAATTTATAAAACATTCATTGGTATTAGATAAAAGCATGGTGGTTGTAAGCTTCCTCCCGTTTCTCTATGTTGGCCTAAAAATCTTGGTCTACAACCAACATTTCCACATAGTCTTGTTGATGTTGAACAATCTCATCTTCCTTAACCTCCTCCACTATAGACCCAATAGACAACCTCGCATTTGAAACAATTGAAGTAGGATTTCTAACTAGGCTCACAATCATTTTTCGAAGAGCGACACACTCAGCTTGAAGAGCTTCTATTTGCCTCTTTTGACAGTGTAAGGTTTCCATAATGAAGGCATATTCATTGTTTCTAGCTTCTTCTTGAGAGTGCATCTTACCATTAATAAAAAAGTTGAATCCCTAGTCTCAATGATGATATCTTCCAGTGTATTTAGAGCTTTGAGAATAACTATGGTCTCACACAATTGGGAATCTCCTAGAATTCCCATGGTATATTATGAATACACTACATAAAACTTGCAGAAAGTCCCTACTATTACCCACCACTAACAGGCTATCGTAACCATTAACCTGTCCTTTTTCCGACAAGCCCTCAGGCAGTTGGTAATAGAACAAAAGGCTATAAATTTCATAATTTGTTCCACTAACCTTTTGATTTTCAATGCAATGAGGGTGATGCACTGAAGGCTTCAAGAGGAATAGCAGTTGAGGTACAATTCTAGGCCACTAGACTAGGAAGTGGCATGCACTAGAACCATTAAGCCACCTGTTATATCCTAGGTCTGCACTATTGCTTTCCATTCCTCCACCATGCAAATCTAACTGTCAAACCCTTTCCTGTTTACTTTTTGGTTTTCATTTAAGATGTGTTGGGTCATTTTGTTGTTTTATTTTCCTAGGTGTGTTTTCCCTTTTTACAAAGTCAATTTTTCTTATGATTTGGATTGAGTACAATAAATTCACCATAGTTATGTCACTCAGGGGTTGCAAACAATTTAAATCATGTCCTTAGTGTGAAAAGAGGTTGATTGAAAGAATGGCCCTATTCTTGCAAACAATTGTTAACAAGCTATTTTTTGGGTGTTAATGATTAGATAAGGATCATGCACAGGTGTGCCACAATATGTTATCATTAAAGGGTCATGAATTATATTCTTGGCAGGTGTTGAATAAGTCTTAGCTGCTTATGTATTCCAAAGGATGAGGTAGTGACTACAACCATGCAACAAAACAAAAAATTCCAGAACAAAGACAAGGAGCCAAAGGAGGACTGGACAACTAGTCTAGAAATTGTTACGGAGATCAACAAAGGTAAAAAGAGGTAAGGGATTGGAGCTACAAGAACTTCTGGGAGAAATGGTTGGCCAAAAATCCAGGGTAGCACCTAGATATGAGATGACAGCCATCAAGTACAAGTTCAGAAGCAACAAATTCATATTTTGCAATAGAAAAAGAAATATATTGAATGCATCATACTAATCTACAAAGGAAATACCAGAGGCTATAAAAGAAGTACCAAAAGCTGCAGAAAAAACATTAAAAGGTGCTTCCTGAATTTTTTCAAAATGCTCAGTTTTTTCATGTTTTTGTCATTGTCTTCTGGCACTCCTTATGAACAAAGGAGGTGAATTTGTGAAAAATAAAAGAGGTTTTTGTTTAAAACAAGACCATGCACAAAAACCTCTCTCATATTTTACACAAGTATCACGGTTTGGGAGAATTGAATATACCTTTGAACTCATTTTTCCATAAATTCACCAAATGTTGTTTTCCCTGTTTTAGTCATTATATTTGGGCACATCTTTCAAACAGATGGAAATTAATTTTGGAAAACTAAAAGAGGTTTTTTTTTGGGAACGGTCCCATGCACAAAAACCTCTCTCATGTTTTACGTAGATATCACGGTTTGGGAGAATCGAAGATATATATGAGGCCATTTTCCCAGAAGTTCGCCAAATTTTGGGTTAGTTTTGTCTAAGTGTTCAAATTTGGTCTCCATTTTTTGGTGTATGTGGGCATCCATGTGAAGTTGACATCCAGATACAACTTTCAAATGTTTTCTAAAGAGTTGTTCCACTTTAGTTATTATCTTTACTTACAGTTGCACTCATAGAGTTTTGTTACTTTAGTTAAAGATATTGTTGCTGATTGTAATAAGTGGTTATTCTCTTTTTGATATAAACCACATTTTTTGTTAGGTAGAATTAAGGAGAAGTCATATACTATTTCTTCACCACAACTTCACTCAAGTTCAAACCATGTATACAAATTGTGATTTACGAGTGATAGTGGAGTTGTTTGGTAGGATCTAATTGTAATGAGAATTTAACCAATTGAATTAGATCCAAGAATGATGGTCGAATTGTTTGGGAAAAGACATAAATACATCAATGTTTGAATGTAAAGGGGTTCATATTTTTGGTAAAATAAATCATAAGGATTGTAGTCGGACCTTCAAAGAAAAACTGTAACAGTTTCTTACCTGGTGAATATAATTATTGGTGACAGATTGTGTTTTGTCTCAAATCTTGTTTAGCTTATCTTACTTTGGATGCAAATTTAAGATGTGTACAATGTTCATTTCTTTCCCATTTCAGCTATTGTTTTAAAGGATCCCCTTCACCATCACACAACCTAGTAATCAGCTATTATTTTTTTGAAAAGGGATATATTACATTTGCAACCTGTGAGGAATATCGGTATCTGATTTTTGTCTTTTAGGCCTTGAAATATTATTTTGAAGTTTGAAATTATACACAGCAGGAATATTATTGTATTACATGTTGTGTTTCATTTTATTTTTCTCTCATATATTTAATTGTTCATCACTATGCATGCCACCAGCCACGAGAAATATTACGAAAACCATATCAACTAATGTAACTATATCCATATCCTTCAAATACCCATCAACAAACTAACCAAATAGCATTTTCTGAAACCTAATCATCCTAAATCCTTGAGGTGGCCTAGATCTGCCCTTTAGCAGTCAGGTGCAGACCTTAGGACCTGTTATCCCCTATACTAGGGATAACTAAGGAGATTATGTCTTGAGGCCCACAGGTACTAGACATGGAGTACCGAGATCCAGAAGACTTAATCTTGGCCCCGAAGGGCCCATTTTTTCTTCAGTGCATCCCATCTATCAGCAGCAGCAACATCCATCCCACTAGCCTGGTCCTGAAGTAGCAATGGGTATTGCTCCATGAGGTAATGAGTCTGGGTATCATGGTATGTGTCACTTTGATTTTCGAACCATTTGAATATGTTGCAATGAACTCTCCTTTATTTCATAACGTTTTCTTGGACATTATGCTCTTTAACTTGTTCATACCCGGGGGGGTGACAAAATGCCCTAGTAAGATGGTTCCCTTTAGGATGATTTTCCACTAGGTGGGTCTACGAAAGGTCATCGTCGATTCCTTCCATACTTACCATTTTTCATCATTATCCCTCTCATCTTCCCCTACCTTGGTTCGGGAATTAGGTTTGCCATACTAGGAAGGGTTGTACCTTGCCTTGTGGGAAGAAGGGGATAAAGGCCTAGAGGGTAAAAGTAGCTGGAAAGAGTTAAAATCCAAAATAAAAACTTTGAGATGCTTCACCTAGGGATTCCTGATAAAGTAATAAAAGGCTTTTCGATAAGAAAAGGGGACCTGTAAGATAAAATAAAACTCAAGGTATAGTTGGTGAATGGGAGGTCTCATCATGAGCCGACCTATTAGGTCCATGGGCATGTAGCGGTATGACACTACCATCTATCTGGTCACGAAACCAAGGTAGTGGATTTTGGTGGCATAACCAAGAGAAAGGGGGGCTCATCACGATCCAACCTTCTCATTTCCATGAAGTGCTTATGGGTAACCCTGTCATCACTGGTCACCATGCCAGGACAGTGTCCCCCATATTTCCCCTTGAAAATAAAAATAAATAAGACAAATAATAAAAGGCATTGAATGAGATAGGAAATAATGGCATTCATGACAAGGTCCATCGCGCCCTCTACAAAGGCACCCACAGGCAAGACCTACATTTCCCTGTTATCACTGCACCCTTTGCCCAAACATTCCCACTGCACCATTTCACACACTTACATGACCTAGATTAGTTTTCACCCAAGAAACACCCACAACTTGAGGAGGATTATCCCAATAGGACATCCTAAGACCCTCTCCAAACCTGACTTGTTAAACTACATAACATCTTTGAGCATTTATCTAGGTAAAGGGGGGTTTGATGCATGTGTTTGGGTAATTTGATTATTGGATGTGATTGACATTACTATGATCCCTATGACTTATGATCCCATGGAGGGCACATTTTTTGTTGCTACAGGACTTTTCCCAATGGACAGGTGCATGTGGGGGAATGATTAGGTCGAACCTCCATATGGATGAAAGCCCAGCATATGGATGTTGTGACCCCAACCAGGGGTATAAAGACACTAGAGGATGGCACCAGGAAGAAGAAAAATCTATCAGGCCTAGACCCAAGGGCGTCTTGAAATTCCACCATGACGTTGGCCCTTGAGGGCCCCTGACTTCATCATGTTGACTCTTGACGTCACCCAATTAGGGTTTGGCATTTATGAGTACAGTTTGGTGCTAGTTGGCACATGTGGCAGCATTTGGGGCCTCTCAAAGCCAATCATTTTGCATTTGAGGCATAGCGTTCCATCCTAGGGGTTTAACATCACCCTAGAAGGGCATGACATCATCTGTAAAAGTGAAATTAGGGTTTAATTATTGAATTTATGTGAAAACTAGATTTTTATGTAATTTGGCCATGTTGGCCTTTTATGACCTAAAAAATAATTAAAGGTTATTGATATTGTATAAATAAGTGATAAAACTCTCATATTGTTTCATCATTCACTCATCACACAAGTGGTGGTTTGAAATCCATCCCTCTTTAAGGGTTATTGGCTGAAATCTAGTGGTGCGTACTTCTTAGAGGAGGCATTTCTTCATGTATTTTGGGAAATTTTCATGTGGAGGATCTTAAGCTAGGGTTTATGCTTGATTATTATTGGTGAAGTAAGTGGAAAATATGCATTTATTTATTTTGAATGAATTTTTATGGTTAATGTACTTGTTTCATGTCTAAGATTATGAAATTGTTTGCTTGAAACCCTAGGAGAAAGACATATGTTACTATCTTTTTCTCTATAGTCTTCCACTTGCTAAAATTTCTTGAAAGGCACCTATATAGAAGTAGATACTAGAGCCATACCATTGTAGCACTATAGTAGCCCTACTTCCTTTCCCATTGCATATTTTATTACAATTTGTCTAAGGAAAAGAGAAATCGCTAGCGCCTAACTATTATTACTTTCTAACAATTATCTCTAGGAGTTGGATTTTTGATGCCTTGGGATACCAACACCTCTCTCATACTCTCCATCCCATTTGAATAAAAATTATAATTTCTATTTTCCTCTAAGACTTTTTGCTTCCATCATTGACTCCATTACCCTAGAAAGACACTAGTCTACCATTTACAAGTGTTGATTGATCAAACAATTTTCAGAACTTCTTCCCTTGAACACCTACTAACTTCTACTAACCTTAGATTAGCCTAAATCATTAACCTACTTGTTTTTGTTGAAAAATATTTCTACAACCATCTAGCTGCAAAAAATTAACCCTAAAGGTGACATATTATGCTAGCTAGATGTTGCTAAAACTGATTGTGACTATTTATTATCAAGTTGCCTAGTTAAAGCTATCATTACAAGTCTTTATTCAAGAATTTTAGAGCATAAATCTTGTCGCTATTACAAATTTCTTATTGTTGTTATAAATTGTTACACTACTGCAAATTCTATATCAGCTAGCACATTTCTTGAAATTTTATATCAGCTGGCACTAACATCATTTTGGTACTTGGAAAGTGCCCCTTTTTGCCTTGTTGTCTTGTTCTGGGAAGGTACACAATATTATTTATTTGCTTCATATTTATATGATGTAAAGAACCCTTTGATTTGAGTGATCTATGAGAGGGGGATGATTCCCTTGTTTTATTTACCTTA
This sequence comes from Picea mariana, assembly GCA_032191745.1. Classification (NCBI taxonomy): domain Eukaryota; kingdom Viridiplantae; phylum Streptophyta; class Pinopsida; order Pinales; family Pinaceae; genus Picea; species Picea mariana. The sequence goes on along the minus strand of JASDQU010012754.1, from coordinate 66,990 downwards.
TCCTTCTCAAAGCCCCAGGTCACTAGGGACATCTCCCCTAGGGTAGTCTTGACACACTCCTAAATAGAAAGGGATCTCCTATTAAGGTGGCAGTGATAGGTTATTCCCAATTACACCAATTTTGCATCCACTTTCCTTGGTATTTTGGGAAATTACAAATTGTGAAATAACATTTTGGCTTCGTTGTCGGGGAACACTGAGTCAATATTCCTCAACGACACTTTTTCGGTAAGACTTTATCCAAATCCTTCTTTTCACAAATCTTACTTGGCGAATCCACTGAGGGTTATTACATCTTCCCTTTGATAATCCTTAAAAGGATATCTAGCGACTCCACTAACCTTTTCCAAGGTGCCACCTTACTCTCAATTTTGTGATATTTCCAAGTTATGGGATCATGGCGCCCTAGGAAAAAATGTATCTGACTATTGATTTCAAAAGTTTTCAAGAATACACGCATTACCTTGATGAAAAATGGTTGAACAACTCTTCAAGATTCGGAGGCCTCCCAATTACTCACATTGTAGAATTCTTGAAGTATATAAGTGAGATAGAATTGGGAGGGGAGGATGTTCTAGTAAAATTATTCATACTTTCTCTACCATCTTTTTTGCAAGATTGGTTTAACAGTTGTTGTGAAGATAGGGGCATATCATCTTTTGTATACCTCATCAGTAGGTTTATTGAGTTTTTCAAGCCACAATGCCAGGCATATGAATATGCCTTTCAAAATATCACAGTAGCCCTAGAGGACGAAGGATTCACAACTGAGATTGTGGAAGATCTCAGGGATGTGCACCATACTCAATACCAAGAACCATATGATATAGAAGGAGATATTTATGAAGAAAAATGTCAACCCCTTGAAGAGGAACAATATTTTTCCCATGATTCGATAGAATGCACTGAATATTTAAATAAAGAAGTGAAATATGAGGATGAAGCACTAGTATCCACTCCTTCGTGTGATGAAGCTCTCCAAGATCCTATTTCTCTTGCACAAGACGAAGAGAACTAGGTGAGTCATTTTCCTTTCCAGTTTTTTGATGAAACGTTGTTCTATGATTCATAAGATGAAGAAGTAAAGGAATCCCTGTAAGAGATATATTCTTCTTTTTCTAAAGATGAAGAGATGAGTCTTGGGGATGATGTACTGGACCCTCTTCCATTTGATGAAATCATCCAAGCCATTGATGCTCCTACTCAACAAGAAGTGAACACAGTAAGTCATTTCCCTTTCCAAGATTTTGATGATTCTTTGTTTTATGACTTGGAAAGTGAAGAAGTACTAGAGCGGCCCTTGGATGCATTAAATCCTTCATGTTATGATAAAGGTAGTGAAATTATTGATAATATTGATGAGTTCATACATGTTGGAGTACGTAAGTGGGATGTGATTGGTTCTAATGAGGATCCCATTTATGATATGGAAGGACATTTCCAAATATTTCCTTTACAACTATCATATGAGGTTACTAATGATTCTGACATCTGGCAACAAGGAAATGATATAGTTACAAAAATCCCCAAGGATGACCTAGTGCTATGTTCTCCTAATGATTTTTGGTCATACCTTGAGGATTTTGATGAGTATTCCTTTGAGAACTTGGATTTATTCCATGAAGAATATTACCAACCACCGTTGTGCTTAAATATTGATAAGGGTGAGGACATTTCTTTCCTTAAGCAGGTTACTTGTGACAAGGTTTTCCAACCTCCTTCAATTATGTCACCTTTCTATGTCAATGGGGGTGTGGTTGGGAAACATGTCCCTTGTATTAAGTTTTCCCCGAGGTAAATACTTCATCTATAATTCAAGGGTAGGTTGAATACCTCAAGAAGAATTTTATTATCTCAGTCTTACAGCCTTCCCTCAAGATATTGTTAGTCTTCCTCTAGGTTCTTACTAGTTCCTTCCCAAACCTCAGAATGTGAAGATGTCCAAGGTAGCCAACCTTCATACTCTTTGAGTCAGTCTTTTGAATCTTTGATTTTTCACGATCCCTTTCTGAGATGGATTGATCACTTTCCTAAGAGTGTGACTTGGCATAATTTTGTCCCTCCCTCCCACTTGCATGAGCTAGACTTTACGATTTCTGAAGATACAATACATTTTCTAACCCATGTTGTTTTTGTGCTTGACTTATCATTGTTTTGGTTTATGATGAAGCACAAAGGTATATATCACTACTACATATGGGCGGCTTATTCCATGAAAATTTTCCACGCTTCCACTAGTTTCATCATTTTTCTAAACAAGGCGGGATTTTCGTGGATATTGCCACGAAAGTTCGTCGCAATATCGACGAAAATCTTAATTTAGCCTAGTCAGGATTTTCGTCGCTATAGCGATGAACTTTCGTGGCAATAGTGACGACCATTTTGCCTATCTCATTGGTCGGTGTTAATGGCTAGTTGACTATTTTATCTATATATACCTGACTTTAAGAGACTTTGCGACACAATTTCTATAGTTGCGACATTGTTCTTGGCTTTTGTTTGAGTTGTTTATTTTTTTCGTCACCCACCGGTTGAACAAATGCAATTCTCGATCTACATAGCTCGGATTTTGAACTTGCAAGGTTAGTATGTTATTTTTTATTGATGTACTCATTTAACTTGTAATTTTTTTTTCAAATGTCCAAATTGCATTTAGCTTGTTTTTTCCTTGATAATATATTATAATATGTGTAGTACCATATTTCATGTCTTTGGGTTTTGGATCTAGTTAGTATATTCTATGGAAAAGGGTATGTGGATTCCATAATATTCTAGGTTTATGGAATCCACATACCCTTTTCCATTCAATTGTAGCTATAATCTCTCTCTCTTTTCATTGATAAAGATATGGAAATGCTCTTGAAACTCAACCCTGATCGGTGAAATGATAGTAATTGATTGCTATATTCCCTACTTTAGCAGGGACTAATAAGATACATAAACACTAACCCTAAACTTATGTTAGGTATATATGTCGTTATTATATAAAGAAAACATTTGTACACATATGACCTTATTATAAAGATGTTATCTATGTCGTCATGATGTTGATCCTCTACACATATGATCACCTT
>JASDQU010012754.1:0-19913 GCA_032191745.1 Picea mariana | reverse complement strand
CGTGCCAAGGGATAACATAAGTCTCCCATTAATTTTTTTATCATTTTTTTACTTTTTGGAGATTTTCTAGAAGGAAGGCACACCACTTTAGGAAAAGTGACGTTTTTGCTTTATGGCTAGGTGGGGGGGTGATTTGAGGGTTAGGAAAGGTTAGGAAAGGCTAGGAAAAATCTCTCTCACCTTTATCCATATTTACTTCATCCTCTAACTCATTTTTAAAAAATTACATTTTGTTATGTTTGGACTTTAGCAATTAAAATTGTTGTTATTAACTGACTGACACTCCGGGTGGACAAACTCATAGCAAAAGTTGTCCGACTGAGCTGAAACTTGGTCCAAAGGTGTAGGAAGTGCTATTCCATTTCTTTTGAGCACAAATACCCCTATCAAAAGTCCAAGTACCTAGTTTTTACATTTTTTGCTCAAAAATAATTAATTAATTAAATAATTAAACCTCCAAACTTAGGGAAATTTAATTAAAAATTAATTAATTAAAAAAAACTATACTAGACTCAACAGAATTCCATGAAACTTTCTAAGATGTCTTGCATGGTCATTTACAATGATTCTCTACAATAGTTACCAAAAGATAAGCCCACTAAACCCCATTCACCATTTTGGAGGAATTATTGCAAGTGTGAGGGAAAAACTTATGGGAAATCAATAAGGCTGAAAAACCCAATTGATAACCTGAGGATAAAAAACCTTCGGTGAAATGAACTCTCCCAGTGAATCGATCCCAAGGTAACTGACCTAGACATGACTCATGCAGACCTATTACATTATTAACCCATGTAGGGGTGCGGAAATTCCAGTTACAAAAAGAAGTGTTGGGGCCAAACACTACCCTATATAACCAAAGGTATTCAACAAATTTGCATCTAATGATTCATCTATTCATGGCACATGGATTTGACCACCTGTGTTGGAGAGGTGATCAACATGCCCAGTTGTAAGTGGCATCCCAAACCATTTCAGGTACTCTTGGTCAATTCCTCCTCAGGGCATAAAAGACTAACGGAGCAACATTTTTGAGTTCTGTGAGATGTTGCAACCTTTTTAGGGCATGGACTAGCTGACCACATTATCCATCCTCTCCCAAATGATGATTTCATAAATTGGACCCCTTAATCCAAATGTTGCATTGCTTCAAACTGAGCAAAACACTAGTTCTCGAAATCAATTAGTAAAGCAACTTTTGAGGCTTGCAACTCAGGAATGAGGGGTGTTCTAGATAAAATCCTATATTAATAATCCATTGAAATCAATGGGTCCTCAAACCGAATCTCAGTTTTCATTTTATGCCTAGTTGCAAGTCACATCCCAAACAATTTCAGGGATTCTTGGCCAATTCCTCCTTAGGGCATAAAAACCTAACGGAGCAACATTTTTGAGTTCCATGAGATGATGCAAGCTTGTTTAGGCATGGAATAGGTGACCACATTATTGATCTACTCATGAGGGACAGTTTCATAAATTGGACCCCTTAATCCAAATGTTGCATTGCTTCAAACTGAGCAAAACACTAATTCTTGAAATCAATGAGTAAAGCTACTTCTGAGGCATGAAACTCGAGAGTGAGGGGTGCTCTAGCTGAAATCATATCCCAGTAATCCATCAAAGTCAATAGTTCCTCAATCCGAGTCTCAGTTTTCTTTTTATGCCTAGTTGCAAGTGGCATCCCAAACCATTTCGGGGACTCTTGTCCAATTCCTCCTCAGAGCATAAAAACCTAACAGAGAAACATTTTTTAGTTCCGTGAGATGCTAAAATTTTGTTTAGGCATGGACTATGTGACTACATAGTCCATCTGCTCTCAAGGCATGGTTTTATAAATTGGACCCCTAAATCAAAATTTTGCATTGCTTCTTACTGAGCAAAACCCTAGTTCTAAAAATTGATGAAAAAAACAACTTACGAGGGATTGGACCCGAGAGTGAGGGGTGATATAGCTGAAATCCTATGCTAGGAATCCAATGAAGATGATGGTTCCTAAATTTGAGTCTTGGTTTTCATTTTATTCTTAGTTTCAAGTCGCATCCCAAACCATTTCGGGGACTCTTGGCCAATTCCTCTTCAGGGCATAAAAACCTAACATAGCAACATTTTTGAGTTTTGTGAGATGTTGTAAGATTGTTTAGGAATGGACTAGGTGACCACATTATCGATCTGCTCACGAGGTATGATTTCATAATTTGGACCCCTTAATCAAAATGCTACATTGCTTCAAACTGAGAAAAACACTAATTCTCGAAATCAATGAGTAAAACAACTTCTGAGGCATGACACCCGAGAGTGAGGGGTTAGCTAGGTGAAATCCTATCCTAGTAATCCATTGAAGTCGACGGTTCCTCAATCTGAGTCTCGGTTTTCTTTTTATGCCCAGTTGGAAGTCGCATCCCTAACCATTTCAAGGACTCTTGGCCAATTCCTCCTCAAGGCATAAAAGACTAATGGAGAAACATTTTTGAGTTTCGTGAGATGCTTCAAGATTGTTTAGGCATGTATTAGGTGACCACATTATCCAACCACTCCCAAGGGATGATTTCATAAATTGGACCTCTTAATTCAAATGTTGCAATGCTTCAAATTGAGCAAAACACTAGTTCTCGAAATCAATGAGTAAAACAACTTTTGAGGCTTGGCACCCATGAGTAAGAGGTGTTCTAGCTGAAATATTATCCTAGTAATCCATTGGAGTCAACAGTTCCTCAATTCGAGTTTCAGTTTTCGTTTTATCCCTATTTGCAAGTCGCATCCAAATAAATCTCAGGGACTCTTGGCCAATTCCTCCTCAGGGCATAAAAACCTAACGGAATAGCATTTTTGAGTTCCGTGAGATGTTGCAAGCTTGTCTAGGCATGGAATAGGTGACCACATTATCGATCTACTCATGAGGGATGGTTTTATAAATTGGACCCTTTAATCCAAATGTTGCATTGCTTCAAACTGAGAAAAATACTAATTCGTGAAATCAATGAGTAAAGCAACTTTCGAGGCATGGCACCCAAGAATGAGGGGTGCTCTAGCTGAAACCCTATCCTAGTAATCCATCAAAGTTGATGGTTCCTCAATGTGAATCTCGGTTTTATTTTAATTCCCAATTGCAAGTGGCATCCCAAACCATTTCGGGGACTCTTTTCCAATTCCTCCTCAGGGCATAAAAACCTAACGGAGAAACATTTTTGAATTTCGTGAGATGATGCAATCTTGTTTAGGGATGGACTATGTGACCACATTGTTGATCTTCTCTCGAGGAATGGTTTTATAAATTGGACCCCTAAATTCAAATGTTGCATTGCTTCTTACTGAGCAAAACCCTAGCTCTCAAAATCGATAAAAAAAAACAACTTACGAGGGATTGGACCCAGGAGTGAGGGGTGAACTAGCTGAAATCCTATGCCAGAAATCCAATGGAGATGACGATTCCTCAATCTGAGTCTCTATTTTCATTATATACCAAGCTGCAAGTCACATCCCAAACCATTTTGGGGACCCTTGGCCAATTCCTCCTCAGGGCATAAAAACCTAACGGAGCAACATTTTTTAGTTCCGTGAGATGATGCAAGCTTGTTTAGGCATGGAATAGGTGACCACATTATCCATCTTCTCATGAGGGACGGTTTCATAAATTTGACCTGTAATCTAAATGTTGGATTGCTTCAAACTAAGAAAAAAACTAGTTCTCAAAATCAACGAGTAAAGAAACTTTCGAGGCATGGAACCTGAGAGTGAGGGGTGCTCTAGCTTAAATCCTATCCCATTAATCCATTGAAGTTGATGGTTCCTCAATCTGAGTCCCAGTTTTCTTTTTATGACCAGTTGCAAGTGGCATCCCAAACCATTTTGGGGACTCTTGTCCAATTCCTCCTCAAGGCATAAAAACCTAACGAAGAAACATTTTTGAGTTCCGTGAGATGCTGGAATATTTTTTAGGCATGGACTATGTTACCACATTGTCCATCCGCTCCCAAGGCATGGTTTTATAAATTGGACCCCTAAATTCAAATGTTGCATTGCTTCTTACTGAGCAAAACCCTAGTTCTCAAAATCGATGAAAAAAACAACTTGCGAGGGATTGGACTCGAGAGTGAGGGGTGATCTAGCTGAAATCTTATTCTAGGAATCCAACGGAGATGACGATTCCTCAATCGGAGTCTCGTTTTTCGTTATATACCGAGTTGCAAGTCGCATCCCAAACCATTTCGGGGACTCTTGACCAATTCCTCCTCAGGGCATAAAAACCTAACATAGCAACATTTTTGAGTTCTGTGAGATGTTGCAAGCTTGTTTAGGAATGGACTAGGTAAGCACATTATTGATCTTCTCATGAGGGACGGTTTCATAAATTGGACCCCTTAATCCAAATGCTACATTGCTTCAAACTGAACAAAACACTAATTCTCGAAATCAATGAGTAAAGCAACTTCCAAGGCATGGCACCCGAGAGTGAGGGGTTCTCTAGCTGAAATCCTATCCCATTAATCCATTGAAGTCGATGGTTTCTCAATCCAAGTCTCGGCTTTATTTTTATGCCCAGTTGCAAGTGGCATCCCAAACCATTTCAGGGACTCTTGTCCAATTCCTCCTCAAGGCATAAAAACCTAACGGAGCAACATTTTTGAGTTCTGTGAGATGTTGCAATCTTGTTTGGGCATGGATTATGTGACCACATTATCCATCTACTCCCGAGGCATGATTTTATAAATTGGACCCCTAAATCCAAATGTTGCATTGCTTCTTACTAAGCAAAACCCTAGTTCTCAAAATCGATGAAAAAAAAAACTTACGAGGGATTGGACCCAAGAGTGAGGGGTGCTCTAGCTAAAATCTTATTCTAGCAATCCAACGGAAACAATGGTTCCTCAATCTGAGTCTCGGTTTTTTTTATATACCGAGTTGTAAGTCACATCACAAACCATTTCAGGTACTCTTGACCAATTCCTCCTCAGGGCATAAAAACCTAACGGAGAAACATTTTTGAGTTTCGTGAGATGTTGAAAGCTTGTTTAGGCATGGACTAGGTGACCACATTATCGATCTGGTCACAAGGGACGGTTTCATAAATTGGACCCCTTAATCCAAATGTTGCATTGCTTCAAACCGAGAAAAACACTAATTTGCGAAATGAATGAGTAAAGAAACTTCTGAGGCATGGAACCCTAGAGTGAGGGGTGCTCTGGCTAAAATCCTATCCCAATAATCCATCGAATTCGACGCTTCCTCAATCCAAGTCTCAGTTTTCGTTTTATGCCCAATTGCAAGTAGCATCCCAAACCATTCCAGGGACTCTTGTCCAATTCTTCCTGAGGGAATAAGAACCTTAAGGCATGTCATGACATAGCATGGCTAGTCAGAGCATGATATGGAAAGACAAGGTATGGTATGGAGGGGCATGGCATGGAAAGGTATACCATATGATAGCAAGGCATGGCATAGCAAGGCAAGGCATGGCATGGCATGGAAACATATGGAAAGGCAAGTCATGCAAAGGCAAGCCATGGCATGGCATGATATGGCATGGCATGGCAACACATGGCAAGGCAAGGCATGCAAAGGAAATCCATGGCATGGCATGGAAAAGTATGGCATGGTATGGAATGGCATGGCAAGGTAAGGCAAGGCAATACACCTTGACACCTTTTATTATATTTTTGTCATAATTTTCAACCCTTTAGGGCTTGATCTATTGAATCTTTTCTTTGGAAGGAATGACTTTGGATGTGGCCTAATTGAATGAGTATCAAGAGCATCTTCAAAATTACCTATAAACTAGTTAATTCTCAAAGGAACTTTGAAGCATATTACAATGGGCCAAAATGTCTTAGAAAAATATTCATTTGTGAAATACAAGAGAAGAATATATATAGACCAATTAACTCTCAAAGGTTTTTTATAGGCACACAATAGAGAGGGTTGACACTTACGGTTATGTAATAAAATTTACAATTGATAGTTAAAATGTATAACACATTTTTTGTACGCTCTTTACTAACGTTTATTGGAATTGTTGCATGTTTTACAACATTGGAATGACTTCTTATTTGTAACTTATTTGAAATTTTATTATGGTATGTGCACTTTGATATGATGTAATATGATTATGGTTTCATTTCATATGTTGTAATATTAGAAATATAACTCAAAAATTACATATTGCATGAAATAAATATTAAGTTTTCATTTTGAATGTTCTTTTTTTCAAAACACGGGTCTGCCAAAAGATCCAATTGATCCTCATGAGATAGATCCAGATTATAATGGGTCTGATACAAACATAGGATATGATAATGATGAGTCAGATGAAGAAGACATTGTGAATGATGGCGATGATGACCACAATGATGATGGTCAAGATAATGATGATGACCTAGCTGTTGGTAGTACCTAGTGACATTGATCATATAGACTCCATCATTGAGCATTGTTGTATATCGTTATAATGCCTATTTTCATGTTTATTATAATATGTATTGCTTTGTCCTGCAATACCATATTATTGAGTTTTATCATTTTGACATTTATCATTTTAACTTATATCATTTGGACATATATCATCTTAACTTACGTCGACTTTTGGCCATGTATCATTCTAACATGTTATTGATCTATTGTCATATTTGACTTTCACTTGTTGTAGTTATATATGATGATGATCTTATCAGTATTAAAGATATAAGTTGTTTGACACGATACTTATCTAATATTGATATATTTGACTAGTTTTAATTATAGATGATGATCATGTTATAATCATTATCTTGTTATTTTATATATACTGTATGTTGTAGATTTTATTTAGATGGATATTTAATAAGTATAATGATGTTGTTAGTTTGTATGGATGTCCAGTTCCCTAAAAATTCTTTATAAAAGCTATAATATAAAATACTTCAAATGCAATATGACTTACTCTATAATAATATAAGTTTTTTAAGATGCATGATATATTTAACTAATTAAATTGAAATAAAAAAAGTTAAATTACTAAATGGAAGCTAAAAAGGACACAACATGGGTTGTTGAAATGGAAGCAAAATGTGGCTCTAAAATGGAAGTAAAACTCAACATTAAATTTGAAGCCATACTTGGAGCTATTTATGGATCTATGTAAGAAGCTAAATTGGTTGTTTAACAAGAAGCAAAACTGGATACTAATTAAGAAGCAAATCCCAACACCAAAAGGAAGCAAACCCTGGACCTAAAAAAGAAGCAAAACTAGACGCTAAAAAGAAAGCAAACGTTAGAACTAAAAGGAAATAACCCATGGAGCTAACAAGGAAGCAATTCTGGAAGCAAAAAATGATGCAATAATGGAAGCACATCTTGGCGTTAATTTAAGCCAAAATAGAAGCTATTTTTGACGCTACACTAGAAGAAAAACAAGAAGCATGATTGGGAACTTAACTAGGCACCACACTTGGAGCTAAACTAGGTGCTAAACCAGGAGCTAAAATAGGAGCTAAACTAGGTGCTAAATCGGGAGCTAAACTAGGAGTTAAACAAAGAGCTAAACCAAGAGCTAACCTAGAAGCTAAACTAGGAGTTAAACAAAGAGCTAAACTAGGAGCTAAACCAGGCGCTAAACCAGGAGCTAAACCAGGAGCTAAACTAGGTGCTAAACCAGGAGCTAAAACATGAGCTAAATTAGGCACCACACATGGAGTTAAACTAGGCGCTAAACCAAGAGCTAAAGTAGGTGCTAAACCATGAGCTACACTAGGAGCTAAACTAGGCACTAAACCAAGTGTTAAACCATGAACTAAATTAGGCGCCACACCTGGAGCTAAACTAGGAGCTACACCAGGAGCTAAACCAGGCACTATTTTGGGTGTTATTTAGGGAGCTATATCACATTTTAGGCGCTAAAATAGGTTCTAAATCCGAAGCAAAACTAGGGGCTAACTAAGAAGCAAAATTGGGTGCCAAAAAAGGAGCAAAACTAGGCGCTAAAGAGGGAGCCAAATCTGGCACTAAAGAGGGAGTTAAATTGGGTGCTAAACTAGGCGTTGAATCCAGTGCCCAAGTGAACACATCATTTAGCGCCAGGGTTTTCACCCTCTCATCAGCCCAATTCATGCCCTCAAATGCACTAAAATCCGACGCTAATGGCATGTTTTGTTGTAGTGGTTGTAGGTTGGAAAAATCTCAACCCAACCACCAATTGGTGACAACTTAGAGAGCACCTACCTGCTGTCACCTTAGACAGGTGTTCCCATCACTTTAGAGGTGAGGTAGTCACCTTAAGGAGGGAATCTTGGTGACCTAGGGGGATTGCGACGAAAAAAGGGAGCTTTGAAATGATTCTCGAGGATTTCTTAAGGTTTCCAATGCTTTGAGTGACCTTCCAAGAAAGAATACATGCTTGAGACACAAGGAAAACCAAGTATATGATGCAATATGTTAGGTGGAAAAGAAAGTTAAGCTTGTTGTCCCTAGTTGCAGCAAAAATAAATGATATATATCAGCATGTAAAAGATAATAAGAGCTACAAAATAAGTGCTAAAATTCTAGTTGACTAAGCAAGAGAGAAGCTAGTAAAGACTAGTTAAAATCAAGAATGAAAGAGCAAGACTTCAACATAAAAGTAGGGCCGCAAAAAAAATCTTAGTGCAGTGATAATTATTAGCCTTATGGCTATATCAAACCAAGCCTTATAACATAAAATTAGCCAATGAAATTCACCTCAAACTAGCCTAAAAAGTGTGCCTAGGTTAGTAATTTGTTAGGTCAAATTATTAGCAAGTCTCTAGGGTTAGAGGGTTATATTTTTGCAACCCTAATGGTTGTAGGCTAGTTTTATTACAACAACAAGTTTTAGTGGGTGAAAGAGGATGTCTCAATGAGGCAAGATAGCCTAGGGCTCAAAGAACAATATCCAAGTGAAAGAACTTCAAAACTTCAAATTTTCACGTTTACCAATGCAACATTTTATTTCACCAATGCAATGACTAGTGCCTTTGATTAATGGGTTAATGGGGTCAAAAGTAAATATCTAGAGCTACTACCTCCTTGGAGGTACAAATCCTCTTGTTCCCCAAGGCAAGTAACCTAGCTAGGGTTTTAAAATAAGGGGTGTATATCTATATACTTCTTTAGAAAACCCTTGCAAACAATAATTCTATGATTTAAAATTATGGTGGAGATAAAGTAGGGGTGTATGCACTTAAACCCCCTACCTAGCCTTAGCAACAATCAACCTTGAGCTTGAATTACAAATGATAGCAACAATTAAAATGTATTACCAATCCAAATAGCAACAAGATAAGCCATAAGATGCCAAGATAAACCACCACAATAGCTAGAAAAGACCTCCAAGAACTAGTGCATCATCATCATGTCCTCCATAACCAAAGAAAGCACCATACCATAGCACAAGAGAATAGAAGGATTCAAGGTAGTGAAAATTTCAGTCCTTAGCTCTACACAATGGGAGAGTTATGCTCAAAATGAGATTTCATGATCTCTATTTATACAAAATGTCTATCACATAGTTTGTCCACTTAGCAAAGGTAAAACACAAGATAAGGGTTAAACAACCCTTATATTACCCCTTGCATCAAAATAATATTAAACAATTCATCTTAAAATTCACTTTTACACAAAAGAAAACCCTAGAACAAGATGATGTCACCCCTTTAGGGGATGTTTTGGCACTTGAGCAAGTCGTTGGAGAAGATGTGGAAGTCATTGGGGATCCTTGAGCCTCCTCATCATGTGATAATCCTTCTCCATGCCTCATCTAGTGAAAGTATTCCAAGTGTCAATATGAAATCACACCATCACCATCAAACCCCCTCAAGCATGACGTCAACCCTCAAAAGATGACGTTTTGCCTCTCCTAGGAAAATTGATTGGGTGTTAGGGGTTGGATGAGATCCTTCATGATGTAGAGAAGCCTCCAAAGACATATCTCTATGATACGGTGTGCAAGCCTAGCACATCCAACCTGTGAGATCCTTGCCCCATGGAAGCCCAAGCTAGGATTCTTCTCCCAAAATTGGCCACCAAGAAAGGTCCTGCAAAACAAAAGGTTATTCCCTCCAAAAATCTCAAGTCAAAGATATCATGACAAGTGTAAACCACATCTAATAAGAAAGGCACCTAAACATGTGCATCAAAACTACCTCATCAAATTAAACAAAATCTCAAAACCTTATACAATTGACCAAGTTTAAGTATGGGAGGGGTGTCATAAAGATCCTTTTGGGTAGACCAAGACCCTCAAGTAGGGGATGCTCCGAAGGATGGCCTTTCATTGTTATGTAGTGGATGATGAGGTGGAAGGGGTTAAGACTTCATAGACTGATGAATTTCATGACATACAAGGGCTCATATTATCTCATTCATGGGTGCTTGTGTAGAGGGCGTGTGGCAGCTTCGTTTGTGATGCACTTTTTCCAAGCCAATCTTATTTACATTAATTATTTATTTCATGTTTTAAGGAATGATTTGAAAGCCATTGTCCTAGTGTGGTGTCCAAATAATGACAGTGTCATTCACAAATACCTCACAAAAATGAGAAGGATGGCTCATGATGAGACCCCTTTCTCTCAGTTGTGCAACTGAGAGCCACTTCCATGGCTTGGTGACAAGATGATGGTAATTTCATACTGCTAAATACCCATGATCATTATAGACTGGCTTGTGATGAGACCTCCCATTGATCAGGGGATCAAATTTTGCTCAATTTTCAAAGTGCTCGGAATGCGACGAAAACAGTGTCATTGTGTCTGTCTCGTCTTCCTGATTCCGGAGGTATATTTACTTTGTCAAATGGACGTCGTATGGAGAAGATATCGCGATCTGTTCATCAAGGCAAACAGGCAAAAAATTTAGATGCTGATTGTACCTGTCCGTACAGTCTGTACGGTCTGACGTGGCAGGGTCGTACAGACCGTATGATGATGGTGTGGCAGGTTTTGATTGGTTGGCAACTATCGAATCAGATGTCGACACGTGGCATTTTTCTGAGCAATGGATGGGTGCCATGTGGCCCAATCAAGGGCGTCCACATGGCACCCCGAATTTGGCTATTTGGTTGTATAAAATTTTATGGGAGTCCACGGGGTTCGACCCCGGGACCTCCCCCACTATGTAAAGACTTCACAACCCTCTGCTAACCACCATGCCGACCTTTGTTCCTTGTTTTATATATCAACGCACATATATTTAAAGTTGAGTGTTGTGTTAAACGGAAAGGGGGGCGGGCCGAGGCTTAGCCCCGACCCGTGGTTTCATTGTATCATTGCATATGACCACAGTATATTACATTGGCTCGATCGTTTGGCGCGGGTTATGACATGTAACCACGGTAACAAATATGACCCGTGGGTTTTGATATATGGCGCGGGGTTTTTATATATGCGAAGTTGCATTGTAACGAGCCCCGCCCGCAGTCACGCAATATTTCCATGTCACCCTAAATTGGCGTGTGAAACATGGTTTGGAACAGTTTAACAGCTTTTTTCCAGCGCGAGGTCATATGCGCCATGTGCCCAGGTGCCTAGGCGGTTAGGGGCTAGCGCGCCCTTAACCATCCTACGGTTTTCACCGTTGGTGTGGTTGCACCCGGTGTTGGGTTTATACGCTTTAAAATGCGTGTGAGCCAGGTTCATTCAAGAGGGGTGCGAATTGTAGAACCAGAGACAGCAAGCTTGAAGAGGGGGACTTTCAGGAGGCCTAACTTCTTCATTTTTCGATTGATTGAGGTGCCGAAAGAGCCCAGACAGGGGTTTTGGGACGCAAGGAATCCATTGGAGCAGTCAGTTTGTCAGTCTGAGCATTGTAAGACATGTTTTTGAGCACTTTTTGAGCAATTAATAATAATGATCCATTGGAAGCTGGACCAGGAGATGTAGCCCATAAGAGGGGTGAACTCCTTTATCAATTATTGTGCATATGTGTTTATGTTCAATGATTATGCTACTGTCTATGTGTAATTTGCATAAGTAATCCTTTAATTTATGTGTTGCAAACTGATCCTTTTGCTTTAAACACATAACCTTTCACTTGCAATAATTTTTCAAGTTTTTCAAGTCTTCTTCATTTTTAGATCACCCATTCTCTCGCTAACCCCCTAAGCATTCATTATCATTCTATTTTGAAGGTCCCCCTTTTCTTATAGAGAAGCATTTCATTGGTTTCTCGGGAATCCCTGGGAAAATCATCTTCAAGGTTAATATCTAGGCTTCTATCATTTTATCCAACAACAATCCCTCTGGGCCTTCAGCCCCTTCTTCCCATGAAATGAGGTACATGCCCTTCTTGGGTCACTAAAGTCAAAGGGCCTAGAAGAGGGAAACATGATGGAAATGTGATCAGCAAAAAGTGGTATGTATGGTCAAGAATGGTACAATAACCCCTCAAGGGACCCCCAGTTTCAATTCTTCCCCGAAGGTTGGCCACTCACTAGGAAATCTATGAAACTCACCCAGGTGAAACAAGGTCGAAATCATAATGTCCAAGCAAGTGTTCTATAATCAAAAGTAGCTTAAATACAAAATGCTTGAATGCCTTAAATATTAGGATGATTACCTGTCAAAATACATGACTTGTACCACATGGAGCAAGACCCATCTACCTTCTAGAAGCTGGATGGTGTGGTGGATGTGCTGACAATGGATCAAAATGTGGTAATAGAGCGGGTTTATGTATGTACAAGTGGACATTGCTAGTCATGTGGTCTCTCGACACTCCATATCTGCAACCTGAAGGCCTCGAGACATCATCTCCTTAGTTATCACACAAAATGGGGATAAAAATCATCAAGAATAATATTTTTGCACTAGAAGACTAGTTGGAAACATAATCATTGTATAGTATACCTAGATTTCCTACGATAGTAGAAGAGGTATTGAACTGTTACAATGTGGCCTAAGAAGACCAAGAATATGAAGACCCCATGAACTTGCAAATACTTGAGACTGAAGGGGAGCACGAGGTTGAACGGCCAGGACTTGAATCTGTGATATACGCCAATCCTTTGAAGACACACAAAGTAAATATTGGTAAAAAAGACATGCTCGATTTCTTTAATATAGGAGACTACTAGAGCAATGAGACAATTGAGAAGATTGTGAACTTACTGCGTGTGTATCGGGACTTGTTCTCGACTACTTTCTCAGAGATGAAGGGCATTGCTAGAGAGTTAGGATAAATGAATATTCCACTGAAACTAGATGCCAAGCTTGCATGACAGAGACCATACAGAATGAATCTGAAATACAAGTAGAAAGTAAAAGAACAGATAGATAGAATGTTAGAAGCCGACATTATAGAGCATGTTGAAGAATCATAGTGGATTATCCCAATGGTAGTTCAAGATAAGAAGACAGGAGGAATCAGGATATGCTTCGACCCAAGGAAGTTAAATGATGCATGTTTACACGACCCATTCCCTACCCCATTTACAAAAGCAGTATTAGAGAATGTCGGGGGTCAGGAGGATTATTCTTTCATGGATGGATTCTTAGGATACCACCAAATCAGGATTGCACATGAAGACAAACAAAAGATCACCTCTGGGATGGAATGGGGTCATTACCAGCACACAATGATGTCATTTGGGTTGAAGAATGTGCCTTCTATATTCTCTAGAGTAGTGGTTGCAACTTTCAAAGAATTCATTCTTAAGTTCTTAGAAGTGTACTTGGATGATTGGACTGTCTTTACTCTGTTGTGAGATCATGTTGAAATTTTTTGCTTAATGTTAGATAAGTGTATCCATTATCATATCTCATTGAATTTGAAGAAATGCATCTTTTGTGCACCTTTTGGAATTTTGTTGGGACATGTGGTGTGTAAACAAGGATTGTTAATGGACCCTACAAAGATAGTTGTGCTTGTTTATTTTCCACCACCAACTTCAGTGTGATAGTTGAGAGATACGTTGGGTCATACTGGATATTATAGAAATTGTATTAAAGGATATGCATAGATTACATCCCCTATGGAGAAGTTGTTGAAAAAGGAAGATAAATTTTGGTGGAATGAGGAATTCCATCAGGGCCTGGACACATTAAAGCATAAGATAGTCATTGTGCCTATTCTGGTTTTTCCTAACTAGAGCAAAGAATTTCATGTGCACGTGGATGCAACATTTATAACCATGGGAGAAGTCTTAGCTCAGCCAGGAGAAGGGGAGATAGACCATTTGATTGCCTTTGCAAGAAGGAAGTTATCATCCACAGAGAAGAATTATACTACAAAATAACAAGAAGGTTTGCAAATGGTGTACGCTTTGTATACGTTTAGACAGTACTTTCTTGGATTCCACTTCAAGATGTATACAAACCATTCTACACTGAGATACCTAGTGAACAAGCCAGTGTTGGGGGGGGGGAGGATATGCAGATGGTTATTTTTGTTCCAAGAATATGACTTTGAGGTCATTGTGAAACCAAGGATATTCAATTCAGGACCATATCACTTTTCACGCATACTATCAAGAGAGGATGTAGGGAATCTGGATGATAGTTTACCAGACACACACCTATTTCCAATCCAAATGGTGGATGACTATTTTTCAAACTTAGTCTAGTTTTTAACCACATGCATAGCTCCCTCAAATTTTATAGTGGCAAAGAAGAAGAAACTAGTAGTAAAGGTAGAAGACTACCAACTGATAGTAGGGAGCCTATATAAGTTAGGCGTAGATGGTATTCTGTGACGTTATGTATTAGAACATGAAAGAAACATGATACTCTCAAAGGCCCATGAAGGGGTTGCAGGAGGTCACCATGTAGACAAGAAAATGACTAAAAAGATATTACATGCAGGTCTATAGGGGCCTACTTTGCACAAATATGCCAATTAATTTTGTCAAAGTTGTGATGTTTGTCAAAGAATTGGGAAGACTTCCAAGAGAGATGAGTTGCCATTAGTACCCCAAGTAATGCTACAAGGATTTGAAAAATGTGTAGTGGACTTTGTTGGATCGATTAATTTGCCAGCTAAGAGGTCGAGAGCTCGATACATAATTACTATGAAAAACTACTTAACCAAATGGGTTGAAGCAGAGCCATTCAAAGACTGCAGTGCAAAGACAACTACGTGATTTCTGTTTGAAAATGTAGTTACAAGGTTTGTATGCCCAAGGATACTTATGAGTGATCAAGGAACTCACTTTTTGAACATAACGGTTGTTGCATTGACAGAGGAGTTCCAAATTCATCATCATAAAACCACACCATACCATCCTAAGGCAAATGGCACAATAGAATCCTTTAATAATATATTGTAGCATGAGCTGACAAAGGTGTGTAATGTACGTAGGGATGACTGGGACTTGAAGATTCTAGCAGTTTTATGGGAATACATGACTACCAACAAGAAGTTGATAGGTCAAAATCCATTCAAATTGATATATGGATAAGATATTATTATGCCAATGGAATTTATAGTACCAAGCCTGCACATTGTTGTGTTGATAGAACTTACAGAGGTAGGCACAGTAGAAAAGAGGCTGTCATACCATATGGAATTAGAATAATATCGTGTTTTCACATGTTTCCATCAACAAGTACAGAAAGCGCATGAGAAATATTGGCATGATAGACACATCAAGCAAAAGAAATTTCAAAAGGGAGACTTATTATTACTCTATGATAGTAAGTTTCTACAACACCCAAGGAAGTTCCAGATGCATTGGCTAGGAACTTATGTGATCAGATTTATGACAGGCATGGGTGATATTCATTTAGAGAAACTAAATGGAGAAGATGTAGAAGGATTGGTTAACGGTATTCAAATGAAACTGTATAGGGACAGTCGGGCTTCCGTGCACTAGTCTCAACATGCAGATTGTGTACCATAGAACTTATTCTATAAAGTAGCATAGATAAGAAGAAAAGTAGAAAAATAAATAAAAGAGTTAGAAATAAAAGTCAAAAGGTTGAAAGGAAGCATAAAATTATTAGTTCAAACAGTTCAACTGGAGAATGTCGCAAGTCATAAGGAAGCACAAAATGTCACATAGACGTAGTGAACAAGGATGACACGTGTGCAAGAACGAAGAAGGATTGTGACAGAGACGTATGAATAAAGTAGGAAAATAATTTAAATCAATCTATGAAAGGACATACATTGAAGGACAAACATGACGATAAAGTATTGGCACCGCGTAGTCATAAATACAAATCGACAAGAGGATTTTGACAGACTGGAAGATCTAACGTAGGATTTTCCAGAGGATACGAAGTTAATGAAGCATTAAGGCACATAATTAATGTTAAGGCAAGTGGATTAAACTGTACGTTTAGGTGCGAACGTGTTTAGAAATAGTTGGCGACGGGTGATTAAGGAAGCTAAAGACCCAACAGAAAGAAGTTATTGTAAATTGCATTTTCATAGAGGGCAGTTCTAGCAAAGAGTCAAGCGAATACAGACAACCGAGAGAATATAGACATCACCAAAGCAGTAAGTTGCAAAGAATAGTTGCAAAGAATAATTGCAAAGAATAGTTGTAGAGAATAGTTGCAAAGAATAGTTACAAAGAACAATTGCTTAGGACTATGTCACCACCCAAAGCAACAACGACATCAACTTCAACATTGAAGAAGCAACACAGTAAGTCGTCGATAGTAATGGTACAGGAAGAAACTCTACGAGCGTCCTTGTCAGAGCTGAATTTGAGAAATTTTCCAAGGGATTATGTACCACCAAGGAAACCATCAACAAAGTTGGCCCACCTACAGAAGGAAGCGAAGTATCCTCTCATGTATCCATAAATTCCATCGAGAGAAATAGTCGAAGGAGACATGTTAGGTGTAGTGTCGAGTGTGAAGTTTGTGGATCATGAATTGTCAGACAAGAAGAAGCTCCCACACTTAGCCTAGATAAAATATTTGAGGAAATTCATTGATCCAGAGATGACATTTATCAGATTTGAGCTGCAAACATGGGCAACAAGATTGGAGAAATCAGGAATCTTGAACTTGCTAAAAATCCCACATTTTGGTAGGAGCAACGAGATAAATGCCTGTGTGAATATGCTTGTAAGTTACGTCCATGGCAGATATTTATGGTTGGACAGACCAACGTCCATCGATTTAGAGTTAATCGTGCATATAACAAGGTTGTTGATGGTTGGGGAGGACCCAACACCATTGTTTTCAGACAAGTCGAATTAAAAATCATTGTTAGAGAGGATAAGGGATAAGTTTGGGATGTTCAAAGTAGTGCGCAAACTCGAGGTAATAAATATCAATGATGATTGGTCAAGTTTGCAATGCATGTATTAGCTTGCAAATTATTGAGAAAGTGTCACAGAGATCAAGTTCCTATAGGAGTGATAATAGTGGTAGAGAAGTGCATCAAAGGCATATAGATGCACTTGGTGACGTTCCTAATCAACTAGTTCAAGATAGACTACAGAGAAGCACAAGATAGAGGTACTGAATTCCACTATGCATGGTTGTTAATATTAATTGTATTAGTGTCTTGGAAGGAGCCAGAGGACTAGCAATTTTTTTCAGCGAAAAATAATCCATGCTTGGTAGAAAGGTACACAAACTTGTGGCACACTGTGCACAAGGGAAGAAAACTAGAAAGAAATATTCACTTTTACATATACAAGGAAATGATTTGGACAAGCATTTAGAGTACACCACGAATCCAACACAGGTGGTCGAAGCATACAATCTAATTGCAATTTAAGGCAAGGTGCCATCACATGTATGTGCAAGCTAAAAAGGACCTAAGTCAGGAATGACTTCCCACATGGTACAACTTAACCGAGGATGATATGGGACACATTATGGAATATCCCAACAATAGTTACAGAGTAGTTAGAAAAACAAAACCAGGAAGTATGAGACATAGATGATGATGAAGAAAAAGGAGAAGAACATGAAAAAGGAAATGGCACCAAAGGAACAACAAAGAAGATAGTTCCATGCATGAGATAGAAGAGAAAAGAAGTAGATAGAGGGACAATAGTCCCACAATGCAAGAAAAGGAAAGCTACAAAAGAAACAACCATGCAATCCCTTACAGAAGATGACTTGCAAAGGATTGCATACCAAGTTACGGAAGCAACAAATGAATCCTTTGAGGACGTGACACAACAACAAGAAGAAAGGCATTCATATATGCAAGCATAGATTTCTACGCTATGACAAATTTTGGAAACAACAAGACTAGCACCATTTCACACTAGAGAACAAGTACAGAAAGAACAAACAACGTAGATGATAGAAGCACAGTCGATGACATCCCAACTAGTTGCAAAATCAAGTGAACATAGGGTAATGAAGATATCAACAGGGGCCTTGGAGTTCCCCACAGTAAATTTGAAGGAGAAAGCAAAGACATTAAGTCATATTGACTTAGTGGTATCGCAATTGCCTATAGAAATTACAATCGAGCGTGAAATAAGAACTTCAAGTGCGCGTAGAGTTGACATCATTGGAGCTGCCAAAAACAGTTGCAAACAAGGACATGTTTCAAGAAGAATACGATCAACTCAAGAAAGAGAGGGATGAGGAAACACAAAAGGAACAGAGAGTCAAATAGGCGGCCGAGGGGGTGTATAACATTATTCCAGAATTTCTAAGGGAAGAAGACACCCCATTGGAGGGACAAGTGACAAAGTTGAGCGAAGGCATTCATGGCTTTTGAACAAATATCAATGACTTAGAGGTATGATAGATAACAATCATTCCCTAGGAGGAAAGGGAGCAATGCGAAAAGATGGCCACCACAAGCATAGAGAACATCAAGAGTATGGAAGTAGAATGTGCCAAGTTGTATGTAGAAAGCACAGGAGTTTGGACGCAACTAACTGAATACGTGGAGCTGCAAAAGATTGGCCATAAGATACATGTTACACAGGATAAGGCACAAATGTTTACAGAAGGAATGATTACATTACCATCAGTGGAGGGGGTAACAACAATGGCTGAAAACATGAAGCTATATTCAGAGATAAATCAGCTAAGGGAAAAGCAACAAGATCACGCGAAAAATATTGAGGTATTGCAAGAAGAAGCTTATAAGGTGATAGTGGAGTTAGCAGTCACTCAAGGCAAGGTCAAGCAGGTAGCACCAGAAACCGTTGAAAAATTGAAGACGCACTTAACTGCATAATTGGATGAGGAAATTGTACAATAGGAAGCACATGTCAGGGAAAAAGTTGCAATGACCAAGAATACACTACATAAGTTCTTAGAAGCATGGAAGCAGGCCTGAAGTGGCTCGGGACAAGCCACATGTGAGTGTTGGGGGCCTATTGGAGTAGGCTATTTTGAATAAGTTTTGGGAAACACACAGGAATGAATCACATGAAATTTTGGCAAAGGAGCAGCGTGCGTGTAAAGCAATTGGAGCATTTTCGGGAGCCAACACGCAAAAGGAGGAAAGTGGTTAGGAGTTTTAGGACATTATGTACACATTGTAACCATTTTGTAATGGGATTAGCCCTATTGTAAAGCTATAAATTGTAATGGGTTTTTTGGTTAGAGGAAGCTTTTTTGAGTAGTTTGAAAGAAGGATTCGACGAGTATTGGGAAGTTTTGGGGAGATAGTGTGCACTATATGCCCGAATGGCTAGGGCATGTTGAGGTAGAATTTATATACTTGTTATGAGTGTAGTGCGCACCTAATGTAAGAACTGAATATTATGAATGAATGAATAAGAAGCTAGTCATTGTGGACGTAGCCCAGTTTGGGGTTAACCACATTAAACATTTTGTCTCGATGTGTTACTTATGTGTGTTGTATGATTAATATAGATCTACTTACTGTCTTTGTGCAATGATGATGAATGTTTAGTATTTTGAATATGTCATTGATATATGTTGCACACTTAAGGTAATGATGAATGAATGAATGTTAAGTAAGGTAATGCCACACACAAAGTATATTGCATGATAATTGAATTTTGAGTGACGTAAATTGTGCACATGAACAAT
>JASDQU010012753.1:261243-273844 GCA_032191745.1 Picea mariana | reverse complement strand
CTACCTAGCGAGGATGGTCATATGATAAAAAACTAAACAATAAATTTAAAACTTGTCCTGATGTACGAAATTACTTGCAGACAAAGCTGACATGAAGTATGTATAGTTAAGCTAAGGTTAATGAACTCCATAAACTTTCCATTAGGAACTAACTCTGAGACTATCTTGAAACTCTCTTGCCTACCTCTTCTTATCTATATATAGGATCTTTTATCCTATAGGTGGGGCCATCTTCTAACTGTCTCGTCAGACCAATCTGTGAAATTTATTTTTACACTTTACAAACTATAAATCTTCAACTATTGGGAGAAATGATTGGTTTCCTATACTTTTGATTGTGAGGTGCCACAATACTTAGGTGTGGGGGAGGGATTCATGAGTTGACAAATGATAACATTGCCTAGAATAAGTAAATATTTGTAAAAATTTATGTGTATTGTTTTCATGATATAGGTTATTACATCTGCAGTCATTTTATTTTAAAATGCTAATATTCTGTGTGCTATAAATTGTTGTACATATGGTTAACAAACCACTTTATTGGTTCATTTTTTTTACAGGATGTTCATTGTAGGTTTGAAATTACATGTTCTATGCAAGTGGATTGAGTGAGCATGGTGGAAAAATCAAAAAACAATGGAACATTCTGCCTCTACTCTTAATCACTGTGACAATCAAAACCATTGCAATATTGCAGGCTATCCATTACAGGAGGTAAAAATATATTTAACACAGAGGTGTCGTATGAAGTGTCGTATGAGGTGCCGTATGAAGTACCATATGAGGTGTCGAACGGAGTGCCATATGAGGGGTTGTATGAGGTGCCGATGAAGTGCCATATGAATTTACACACTAGTAACTGTCCACAATTTCAGGTAACTAGGAATCAATGACATCTAATTGAATTGGTTAAAGGAAATTAAGATTGAGGATGAAAACTTTAGACATGTTCATGATCAAATGTCCAAGTCAAAATATTTGGACATTGATCTAACTGCACATCATTAATCTTGCCCCCAAAAACATGCATTGGAATTCGAAATTGCTCACACATGGCAACTCGTGCGCGCATGTGTGCAACCAATTCCACCCTAGGAGAATTCAAAAACGGGTTGGGGTTACCTATTATCCCAATTCACCTCTTCCATTTGCATTGCCCCTATTTTAGAGAATGCACTCAACCTCTATCATTTGCTCTCCTATTCAAATTTTTCTCAGCCCTTGCTCAATTCGTGCCATTCCTTGACCCGATCGTACCCTCTCTTGGTAAATTTCACCTATGCTTATTTCTTCTCATCATCACGATGCCCAAGAGGTATGAACCCTCTTCCTAAGAAGACCTTTTTGCCATTCCTAAGTTTGCACGGTGCAGGGAAGTGTTTTTGAGTGCAGGCTAGGGTCCATTTTTATCTCACTTGCAGGGCCACGATGATGGCATCTCAATGCAATTTGCCCTCAGTTTTGATGGGAAGACAGTGCGCGTGGGGTATCTTACCTTTGGGGTCTCACAATAATCCATTGTTGTAGCCACAAATCTTTCAAGAGTGGGAGATAGATGGTTCAAAAACCACCAACTATTGCGCTCAAGCTATAACATGGTTTCTTAAGCCCAAATTCTAGAACATATCAGGAGAAAAAGGATATTCCAAGGAATGGATAAAAGAGGAACTGATCAACGCTCTCATAGTCATCACTAGGTTGATCACATACAAAGGTAGATATTACACTTTCAAAGCCTGTCATTTCAGATTGCTAACTCATTTTCAGTTCAACAAACCTTTGAATTTTCCCTTCTACTTTCTAAAGAGCTTGGAGAAGACGTCCTCTCAAGTGAGGAAGAATGTAACTAACCCCCACAATAGTCTCTTTCACAATTTCCTAATCAAACTCCTTGTTCTAGCCAAATTAGAGAAATAGGGGAAAACCTGGGATGCATTCATATATTAATTTACAAGCCCTCACTTGACAATTAAGACTGGAAAAAAGACACTTGGTTTATGGACCATTTCTCCATCCAAGCCCCACTCTCCAAGGACTCCAAACCCCCCTACACAAACCATTTATTTACTAGAACAATTCAAGAAGCTTGTTGACACCCCTGCATCCTCATCAGGTAAAAAGACCAAGAGTAAATATCAAAGGAAGCCTATTGCTAATCTTCAGATGCCTTCAATATCTCTTGATCCCACACCTAAAAAGTTGAAAGAAGTGATTCAACAAGACTTTCCTACAGTTCCCACAAATAGGAGAGGAGCCAATCGATTTAATAAAGGACCCTTTATAAAGAGTACCCAGAGCACAAGAGAAAAACCTTATGCAAAACCCCTACCTACTTCGGATGCTATTCAAGTGTCCTTCGATCTTGAAAGTCCTCACAAGAGATTTAGGGAAGTTTCCACGGAAGAATTAGAGCCTCAAAGAAAGACAGAATCAGAACCTACCTCTCCTTATCAACCCCCTATTACTCCTACTTCACCAATGCCTACCCTAGATCCTAATAATGGTAGATTATCCACATCTTTCAAAGGATCTAAGCCTTTGTCCAAGATAATTGATTCTATACAGCCATTGAGAAGCTACAAAAAGAGAATTTTCAGCTTATGCAACAGTTGGAAGAAAGGAAGACAATAGACACACGTCTCCACCATGATAATGAAGTCCTCCAAGCAAAGGTAAATTCCCTTAAATGGTTGGTTGACGAGATGGACAAATCCAAACACAGCCTTAGAGCACAATTGAAGCAACACAAGAAGCATAAGGAAAAGCCTTCACAGCAAGAAGAAGAAGCTTCTAAAGTTGATCCTCCTCAGCAATCTTAGTCATGAGGGGTAATTTATTTTTGTTTGCAGTGGGACCTAAAAAACCATAGGTGTGGAGGTAATGTTGAGCCCATGATATGATCAATTTTATGATGTTAATTAGATCCTTTTTGTCGAATGTGTATATGTGTTTTCATGTTTTGAAGAAGTTTTTGAAGAGATTTTGTGTCAAATCGCTATGATCCACTCTAGGTATGCATAACTCATGTGTTATGATAATATTGAGTGTAATTTAGTATGGTTTTGTGTTTCTAGGAATCTAATTCACATTTTTGGTGTCACAGGGAAAAATCGCAGCTTGTTTTTGCTTCCAGTACTCCATCTGGCACCTCTTCCGGCATGCCATCCTGCACAAAAATGATGGGCGATTTGGCAGTTATGGTATTGGCGGCCAGTGATGGGAGAATCAGAGACATGGTTTTTTCTCGTGCTGATGACCTCCAGCTACTGAAATCTTGACACCTCGATTTGGGTTGTTATGTTGGGTGATTATTGGCTCGCCTCATTTCGATAGTTAGGGCATCTTAAATGCAATTTACTATTTTTAGAAGAGGATCGACCCTCCAGTGGTCGACCTATCATCTTTTCTAACTTATAAATACCACCTCAGTGGTCAGGCAATAGTTAAGAAGTTAAGGAATAAAGAGTTAGAGACAAATACAGTTTTATCTTTGTTTTTCCATTTTCATTTTGCCAGAATTGTGTAAAGACTGCCTTTTAGTTTTAATGATGAATTCGTGTTGTTGAAGTTCGTGGTGTGCCTTTGAAGAGTAACCACGACGTGTTGGAGGGGTCACTAGTATTCTGGGTGACTATCTAATGAGTTTTCTTGTGAATTGAATAATGTAGTTGTCTTTTTATTTATTTCCTGTACATGAATTGTCATTTTTCTTCTTTGTTGTATAAATTGTTGTTTGTGATTTAATTGGTTTAATTTAGTTTTGCAGGTTATTATGAAGAATCTTGTTAATATGAAAATGACTCTTTGGTTAGTAGAATAAATCTTTCAATCTTAGACACTAACCCTGTGTATAATTAGATGATAGATAAGTTTTCTTTTATGCTGAAATAGATGATAAAAACAAAGTTTTTAATTCATGATTTCTTTGACAGGGTTTCGGTAGATGGATAGTCATTAGCCTTTAGTTTTCAATTCTAGTTTATCTATCTAGTTGCTACTTAGCTTTGCTTATTTAATTTTCCATTTAGTTTGCTCATTTGATTTCTTATCATATGCCGAAATAGTGTTTAATTTCTGTTTATGAGTATTTCCTCTTTTTGCAAATTGAATTGTCAAAATAGAACTAGTTTAGTTTACTTGATGCAATTTATTTCTTAGCTCTAGGTTGCAATTTCAATTCAAAGTTGATTATTTAATTTAGATTTCAGTTATGAATCTTCGTATGAATTTTCCTAATTAATATAGAGTGAAATTGAATTTACTAGGAAAGTATCTTTATACTGTTGATGATTAATGTATGATTGAATAATCACATGGATATGCAGGATAGTTGATGTTGTTTCCATAATGACTAAGTTCTCACTGGATTTCCTAATTCACACTTCCACTTTGCTATTGAAGTCAATATCGAATTTATTCCTCTTGAATTATCATTCATTGTTAAGTGCCATCGTGATATTATAAAACATTAGAGACATTCACATAACCATCATCACTACATTTGAGTTTTCTTGCTTTCATAGATTAGAAGATAGTTTTCTTGTTGTTCTAGGATAGATAGTCTTCTTTCTTTGGTATATTAAAGAGTTGTTTGCTTATCATAGATTAAAGATTAGTTGTTAATTCCTCTTGCTTTCAACTTAATAGATTTCCTTTTGTAAATTAGAAGTAGTTGTGAATCTTAATTCAAGAATAGAGTTCACTTGCTTCTTAGCTTAATTAGTTACTTATTGATTAGTCTTACTTAGTTTACTTGCTGTAGGAGTTATCATTGGTTAGCTAGTTGTTTTTCTTGTTTGTTTATTTGCTTTAACAGAATAGCTACTTTCTTGTTTATTTACTTTCTTTCATAGGATAGTTGCTTATTGAATTTGAATAGGTTAATTAAAGTAGTTTTTTGTTGTTATTGCTTATTAGATGAATAGTTTGCTTTTGCTTATTGTTATGATTCAGTTAATTTTCTTTAAGTAGGGTTTTCATTTTCTTTCTTAGAACTATCCATCGATCCTTGGTCCAAAGGTTACTTAGGGTAAATAGTTTGAGTTTCTTAGTAGGGTTTGATCATTGGTAGTCTTTGCTTGAATAGATTAGCCACTTCCTTAGTTAGACTATACTACTACCAGCCCTTCTACCTTGGTATATATATTGCTACAACTCTAAGTTTACTTACCCCGGGTTGAAAATTTAATTGAGGATTTTTAGTGTGTTTTTAGTGCATATAGATCACCCATAATTTTTGGCGTCATTGCCGGGGAGTTGTCTCAAGGTAGGAAATAGTTAGGAATTAGATCATTTCTTAAACTTAGCATTAGATTGGTGGCAGGGGAACTTTAAGACGAGAGGTAAGAACCTGTGCATATGCTATAGCAGGTTCCCCCAAACCTAATGGTATTTTTTCTTTTTCTTTTTGTTTACTTTCATGAATAGACCTAGAGACCCAAAAGGTAGATACATTAAATCTAAATTAGATCTTTCAGCCAAGGTTCCTTTTGACCTTTTTGGGGGAAGGAATGTTCCACTCATAAATTTCGCAGACCGATACCAAAAAATAGGAGCTAGCTCAACCCAAAGAGACTAAGACAGGGAGCACTATAGAACAAAAAATTGAAGCATCAGTCATATTGGGACAGGAGGCAAGACCACTCAAGCCTCCTGCAGAACCAAACAATACAACCTTTGCTTTTACACCACCACTAGGAGATCCTAATTTTGAAGACATAATAGACCCTGAACAGGTGAATATTTTGTTTGGTAGTTCAACCAACGTAATTATCTCTCAAATTGACACAGAAACTTTGGCACCGATAATCTCAACCGCCTCGAATAGAGTCCCAGACATCCAATTAGTAGGAAGACCTTTTCATCAAAGGGAAACCTTGTTCTCTTCGAAGATAAAACCACCTAGGTACTCTCTTTTTGGAAACCAAACCAATATGTATGATCAAGAGGATTATAACAATGTAAGACATGGGGAGGAAGAAGAAGTTGGAAACCAAATCGAAACTACCTTTAGGTTTCCAATTTTGGACACCACCCCAAATGTCAACATGAATAATATTCCTCTCTCAGCACTGCCTACAGTTTATGGTAAAAGAAGTGAAGATCCAGATACCTTCTTGTTTGAGTTAGACATCTTGTGTAGGAGATACAACTACCTACAAGATGCCCAGAAACTAAAACTCTTTCCTGCCACCCTCAAGGACTCTGCACTAAGATGGTTCATGGGGTTGGGACAATCCAGCATTAGATCTTGGGAAGCCATGAAAGATATATTTCTTAAGAAGTACCAAGACTACTGCAAGACTAGAGAATATCATAACGATATTTTCAAAATCCAACGGTTAGAAGACGAGACCCTCAAGGATTATATGGAACGATTTGGTTATATCTCCCAAAAATCAAGGGAGCGTTGCCTATTCTGGGTAGTAGTTAAGTTGTTGAGATGAATAGGGAAAGGATCCTTTCATTCTTGGAAGGCAGTTGGATTCGAATCCCTAGTCCACCCATGATCCTAGGGAAGATCCTCAACTGAAGGAGGCAAATCCTCAACTCCCCCAAGGATATCTCAAGTGGTTAAAGCCTCTCCNAACTTATGATCTCATAAGTGGTGCTGGAACAGAGATATTTTGGAAGCAAGAGACCTATGATCTCATAGGGAGCAATCGGTGAAGCAATCATCATTCAGATCATGGATATTTTGAGCAAGGGGTAGACAAGGAGGACTTGGCAGAACTGTTGCAATTCATCTATGGTTGTAAGCAATGTTTTGTCCTCATTAATATAATTTGCTTGGCCTATTTCTTTCTAGTTTGTGTCTGATCTTACATGAACTTATCATTGATAGATAGATCTATTTTCAAGCTAATATCAATAGAGTAGGAATTGGTCATACTATTGTTTTGTCTACAGGGCTCATCGAGGAGCGAAATATTGGAGCTCAACTCGGAGCGTGCAAGGACAAACATTGGTAAAAAGGTACCTCTCTTCTCCTTCCTTCTCACGTATTAGTTTGTTTAGATTTGAAAGGAAGTTAGTGTCCACGTTAAGCACTTTATGTCTTAGAGTTAAGGTCTATCTCTTTGAGGCAATCTACCTGTCTGCAAGGAGATTTTCCTACAACAGATGCAGTTAAGGATCTTTTCCTTAAGGGAATTTCAGAAGAATACCTAAAGATGTTGAACTTGAAGGCATCAGGTGACATCTCTCATAAACCATTTTCCGAAATATGTGAAATGTGTAAGAATTACTCAAGGATTAGAGCTAAAATAGGAAAGAATGTTTAGGACCCTTAATAGAAACTTAAAACCAGTTAGTTTAGGTGGTATCACAAGAGCAGAGATAGGGAAACTTTTAGAGAACTTCAAGACAGATATCTTAAGCACAATAGGTTCCCATTTGGACACCCTAAAGATTAAAAATAAATAGGAGGATTAAAATGAAACAATGAGCATATATTTCCCAAGATGCAGAAGGAAGCATACCTCAAGGGAATGCCCATTAGATAACATTTCAATTTGTGGCTTCTACATAGAAGACCATTCAACTGAGAAATGTCCATCATTTCCCAGTTTGTTAGCCATATATAAGAGTGGAGATCCTGGGGATTCTTCTTATGCACCTAGGATGCCATGGCAGCCTAGGATCCAACCCACATACCCAAATCTACAATCTCAAGTTCCACCCTATTATCAACAACAACAATAGTGAAACTCACCAGGTTGGAAAAACTGGTCTACACAGTACCAACATCCTTGGCTTCAAGGATGGACAGGAGGACATAACCAAGGAAACCCTCAAGCTCCACCTGTCCCTATGTCCATCCATCCTTATCCTTAGTTTCCACCAAACATTCTGCAACTTCTGCTAGGTTTTGTTCCACCGCCTTTACCCCCTATTCCACAACAACAACCGCTACAATATCAGAATACAAAATCCCCAATATTGAAATTGTTACCAGCACAACTAGTGCCCAAACCCAATAATAATCCCCCTCAACCTCTTCACAATGTTGAGATTAATACCTTCTCGACGTATTTCATTACCCTTGTTCCATTATAGAAAATTCAACTAAGATTGGGAAAAGTTCTGGACAGGCAGAGGCCTTCGGTAGTCATCCAAGAGGAAGAAGAAGAATAAGAAACCACCAAACAACCCACAGATGACACTAGGTGGGAAGATGCTATTATTCCTAAAAACCAAGAACCCAAGATTCCCCAAAATGAACTTTCACAAATTACAAACACCCCTCCTTATCCAGATAGATTGGTAATTGAGAAACTTACCACTCGACCAGAATTTAACATCTTGAATGAATTGAAGAATATTTGTGTTAAGATTCCCCTGCTTTAATCCATTAAAGACATTCCAATCTACAGTAAGGTAGTCAAAAAATTGTGCATTAAGAAGCTAGGTAGGAATCATAAGGACCCTCCTATAGTACATTTGATAGGAGGAATTTATGAATCCATATTAGAGCATTCAAAGCTAGCAAAATATGGGAACCCAAGAAACCCCGTAGTGACCATAACCATTAATAAGGTTTCCATTGGAAACAATCTCATAGACCTAGGGGAAACCATCAATGTTTTGACCTCTACTACTTTGGAGAAATTACAGTTACAACCTCTTCTTAGGCCTACCCCAACCATTTTGGAATTAGCAGATAAGACCAGAGTTATACCTGAAGGAATTTTAGATGATATCATGGTTACTTTAGCCTATGGGAGTACCCAGTAGATTTTCTTATCATTCACTCAAAGGATCCTACCAAAAGCCATACCGTCATTTTTGGAATACCTTGGTTAGCCCCAAAGAATGCATTTATTGGCTGTAGAGAGGAAGAAATGACCATCTCGAATGGACTCTCTATCTCGAAGCTCACCATTTACCCTAAAGCTCAACCTATCATGGAGAATCTATGGTGGCTTGAATGTCCATGCGAGAATGAGGACTGGGAAGAACCCATATTTCCAAGTGACCATGCATGGGCACTTCAGGAGCACACAACGGAAAATGTGCTAAACCAGTTTATTTCTGCTATCACATGTGTGGATTTTCCACAATCGTTTCCCCAATTTGAGTACATCTTTGGGGAAAATTTTTAGGAATAATTGGACCCATCCATTTTATCTTCGACATCTTTTATCTTCAATATAGATGAGTCTGTCATGTCTTATACTATGCCCTACGAGATTAGTCGAGGGAAATGTTTACATATAAACTCCGAGCTAGATACAAACCAACAAAAATAGTTAGTAAGTATTCTTAAAGAAAAATATGGAGCATTCACCTAGGAATACACTGACATGAAGGGTATACACCCTGACACGTGCATCCATCACATATATACCTAGGGGGAAGTAACACCTGTTAGGCAACCCTGGAGAAGGATGAACCCAACACTCAAAGATATAGTAAAAGAGGAGATCCAAAAGTTATTAAATGTAAGATATATTTATCCCATCTCCGACAGTAAGTGGGTATCCCCTCTTGTAGTGGTTCCAAATAAAGTGACGGAGAAATGGAGAATTTGTGTTGATTTCTGGGAACTCAACAAAGCCACTTTGAAAGACTACTTTCCTCTTCCTTTCATTGACCAAGTTCTAGATACCTTTTCTGGGAAGAAGTATTTCTCCTTTTTAGATGAGTACAACGGGTACAATCAAATTCTCATAGCACCTGAGGACTAGGACAAGACTATCTTTACTTGTCCTTGGAGAACCTATGCCTATAGGGTTTTACCATTTGGATTATGTAATGCTCCTTCGACATTTCAACGAGCAGTGGTAGGGATATTTGTTGATCTTATTCATGATTGTGTGGAGGTCTAGATGGATGACTTTACAGTTTATGGCAACACTTACCAGACAGCCTTAGATAACTTAGAAAAATTCCTTATCGGATGCCAAGAAATGAACCTATCTCTAGTCATGAAAAATTTAAAATGTTGTTGACTAAAGGAGTGGTTCTAGGACATCATGTTTCATCTGAAGGGATAAAAGTCGATCCTGCAAATATTGAGAACATCGTCAGACTTCCACCCCCCAAGACTCAGAAAGAGGTGAGAATCTTTCTTAGACATGCCGGATATTACCAACGGTTTATTGAAAATTTTACAAATATTGATGCACCCATGTTTGGATTGCTAATAAAAGATGTTGATTTTGTCTAGACTGAGCAGTGTCAAACTGCCTTTGAAACCCTCAAAACTAATTTTCCCATGGCACCAATTATTAGAGGGACCAATTGGACTCTCCCATTTCATATATCCATTAATGCCTTCGACACCGCAATAGAAGGAGTATTAGGATAGAAAGAGGACCAGCAATCCTATGCCATTTATTTTGTGAGAAAGAACTTGTCCCCTATCGTGTTAAACTACAAAATTACCAAGAAGGAATTCTTTGCATTTGTTCATGCTACTAACAAGTTTCATCATTAAAATACAGGTTACGAGGTATTTGTACATACAGATCATTCTGCCATTAGATTTATCATGAATAAACCCTTAACTAATGGCCGAGTGACTACGTGGCTCTTGCTATTACAAGAATTTAATATTACTGTGCTTGACCGACCTGGAAAGGATAATGTGGTAGTTGATTTTCTTTCATGAATAAAAAATGAGGATGATGATATCCCTGTAGATGATAGTTTCCCAGACGAGCACCTTTTTTCCCTCTCTATGAATACCCTGTGGTTTGCAGATATGGAAAACTATCTGGCTACTAGGAAGTTACCATCTCATTTGTCACCTCATGAAAAGCGTAAAATTATTACATAGAGTGCTAATTACTCTTGGGTTGGTCATGAACTTTTTCACACAAGTCCTGATTTGATTATTCGTAGATGTGTCCAAGAGGATGAGGTATCAGAAATACTACAAATTTTTCATGATGGAAAACATATAAGGTGTTAAATTCGGGTTACTATTGGCCTAGCATTTTCAAATATGCTACTAAGTATGTGAGAAGTTGTGATAGTTTCCAAAGTATAGGAAGACCTACATCAGCTGAAGAAATTCCCTTGCGTGCCCAAGTTATGATAGAACCTTTCAAAAAATGGGCCCTTGACTTTATAGGACCAATTTCACACATGTCCCATAAAAAGACATATATTTTGGTTTGTACAAACTATGTCACAAAGTGGGTAGATGCAAAATTCCTATCTAGGGCTACAGAAAATTCTATTGTCGAATTTATCTAGGAAGACATCTTTACCCGCTTCGGTGTCCTGTGTGAAATTGTTACAGACCAAGGAATTCAATTCACTTCCAAGATGATGAGAGAGATAACAAAGAAATATGGGATTAAACACTGTAAATCTTCTCCATACCACCTGTAAGCCAATGGTCAGGTAGAATATACAAACAAAGTTATGGAAGCTATCCTAACCAAGACTATTCAATTACATCACCAGAATTGGGTTGATAGGCTTCCATAGGCTTTGTGGGCATATCGGAACACCTGGAGGAACACCACTGGGCACACCCCTTATGAGCTAGTGTATGGGAAACAAGTACTTCTACCAATAGAATTCCAAGTAAGGACCTTCCGCATTGTCGCAGAATTGGGATTGAACTTGGATGAGGCTCAGAAACAATGATCCCTATAATTGAATGAGTTGGATGAGATCAGGCAAGACTCCATCCAATGAACAATATTAGTCCTAAACTAGAGGAGAAAGTAGCATGACAAGTTTATTAAGAAGAAACACTTCCAACCTGGTGACTGGGATTTGTTTTTTGACTCCCGATTTAAAACCTTCAAAGGAAAACTCACCACCCGGTGGTTGGGCCCTTATGAGGTAGACACTATATGTGACAATGGAGCTATAAAAAACAAAAGAATTGACGATGGACAAGTCTCCTTTGTAGTAAATGGACACCGAATCAAATTTTATCATAAGCCTATTTCCAAAGAGGATTTTCTATAGGTCATGTCAACTGAAAAGGAATTGACCTTAGTAGATGGGGAAGTCTCCCCTTGTTCTTGAAAATTTTTCTGAATTTTCTACTGTACATATGTAAATAGTTTTTTGAATTTTTTTAATAAAGGAATTCTAGATATTAATGTAAGTAATTATTTCACCAGGAGTAGACAATTTCAAGGAAATATAAAAGAAGGATTTTTCTTCAAAACATTGTTACACTTGAATTTTGTTGTCTGCTAAGAATCAAATGAATATTAACTTGTTGTAATTAGCTATATTTTTGCAAAAAAATTCATTTTATTAAGGCATTCTAGAACAATTTCTCTTGAAACTCTTCACCACTATATAAGGAAGTGATACTGTAACCATCAAGCTTAGAGGTATCTTTATTAAGAAACTTGACTAAGTGAGTAAAGTATCTTTATTAAAAATTAACAAGGAGGTCTGATTAGCAGTTAGTCATGAAAACATCACAATAACTACAAAAGAAGAAAGTGAGTTGAGCCTAGAGATACCTTTCTGTTCTTTCTCAATGGTACCATCCACTACACACTAAATATCTTGATTATATCATATCTTTATATAGGCCACGTTCTCTTAAGTACCCCTTACATCAGGACAATCACTAAGTAATATAATGGAAATTTATCCTCTAACATATATACCATCC
>JASDQU010012753.1:223778-244727 GCA_032191745.1 Picea mariana | reverse complement strand
TCAAACAAAAATACAAATATTTTTGTATGGTGTCATATATTGACATTTATTTCTTTTACACAAACATAGGTCCACGATGACCATATGGATACCCATGAAATCGACACAGGGGCCGAGGAGATGATATGTTTGGTGGGTACACAGAGAGAACTCTCAAGAATGTGCAAGGAAACTTATCTTGTCTGATGCATAGGATTTTGATGGTCTAGGTGGAGGATCTTCCAGAGGCTATGTAGAGACAGGTTATGGGTGTACCCCAGGCATGGGTGAGACTCTTTCGACGTCTTGTGAATGCCATAGTGTGTTATCATGACATGCATCCAGAGACTTAGGATTTCATGCCATAGTTATATGATGTACCGGTCATATATGTATTTTTGAGGGCTACAAGCCTAATTTTGTACTATGAAACCATATTTTTTCAACTTAATGGATGAAATATAAAAATAAAAAATAAAATTGGTCTTTAGCTTTACTTGCATATCTTATAATGGATGTATGTGTGTCTTCTTTACTTAGTTATGTGACAGATGTCAATCTAAAATGTAATTAGAATATGCATTGGATACTTGATTAGAACTTCTAGGGATATGATTATAAGTAATAAAATCAAAATATCATTCCAAAATTCGTACCCAAAGGAAATGTTGAATTAATGTAGGATCTCTTACCTGGTACCTTCCGTTTAATTGACATAAAACTAACTAGGAATCTAGGAGAACTTCTAAAGATTGAACACCATTTGAAATGGTGTCATGTAATAACTCTATAACGACACTATACTCAGCCACATTGTTCGTTGATGGCTCCAGACAAATGCCTCCTGAAGACACTAGTTTTCCATTGGGTGAATATATAACCCAAGCGATAGAAGCCATGTTCTGAGTATGATGCCTGACACTGTTCATGAATCCTAAGAACACTAAAGATCATGTTGACATATTCCAACCAAGGGAAAACTCAATAAGCAAGACAAAGACAAAAAATAATAAAGAGAAAAATATATACACTAACATACACTAGTATACAAAGGTCATGCTTGAGGTCGAAGGCTCAATCATAATACCTTTTAAGGTAGAGGCCATTTATGGACTCGTCCAACACATTCCCATCATAATATTCTAATTCATAGGCTCCTTTTTCAAGGACACGTCTCATGATATAAGGACCATGCCACATGGGATTGAATTTTCATGCCCCCAATGGTTCCTTAGGTTGGTCATAAAGAATAACCAAGTCACCCTCAGTGTACTATCAAGGAAATAAAAACTTATCATATTGGACCTTAAAATGCCATTTAGTTGCCTCGATATATATAGTGGCATATCGACGGTGCTCATTGAGCTACTCTAAGTGTATGAGGTGTTCTTTCAGATCATTCATGTTAGGTAGGATCTCGACTACCAATTTAAGGGAAGGTATTTTTCATTCAATAGGAAGGATTGACTCCACTTTGTGGACTAACTAAAATGGTGAGAAATCAGTGGAAGTATTTATTGTGGCTTGGTATTCCCATAATGCAGGGTAAAGCATCACGTGCTAGTTAGATTTACTCTGCATGATGATTTTTTGCAAAATAGATTTTAGAGATTTATTCATGACCTCTACTTGCCCATTTTCCTAGGGATAGTAGGGTGATGAATGATTTTGTTTAAACCCTAGTTTTGATGCTAAATCTGTCATCATCGCATTATGGAAGTGATTGCCATGATTAGTGACAATATCCTTTCGGGATACCGAACTGAGCTATAATTTGATTGAAAGTAAAAAGTGTTGTAGTCTCACCATCGGATATAACGGTAGGCATGGCCTCATCCCATTTAGCAAACTAATCCACGACCATGATAATATGATGATTCCCCCCACGTGAGGTTGGGTTACATCCCATGAAGTCTATGCCCCACTTGGGGAAGGGACCGAAGGTAACGACTAGGTGAAGAGGGGAAGGGTGCGAGTGCATATTACGATCAAACACCTAGAAAGGGTGACACTTCTCTACCACTTCTATGCAATATTTAAAAAGTGATGACCAAAATTAATTAGCTCACACCCCAATATGATAGTCATTCATAACAAATTCATCCTCCTTGTGAGTTAAACAACGATGAAAAATAACATCTACCCCTCGACAATACAACGTGTCACCGATATTGAGGTATTTTTTGGCTTAATGGCATATACATCGTCAGTCATCTCTCAAAAGATGTTGGGGAAGCTTTAGAGTTTGAAGGTATATTATAATATCTCCATACCATGGTTCTAAACATGAGATAAGGAGTATGTGTTCATCAGTGAATGAATCGTTGTGAAAAATATCCTCATCCTTCCTAGGGAATTCTGGCATTAGTTCCACAAAAACGAGCTATTTATTGGATTTCGTGGAGACATAATCAAGATCAAACTCCTGCAAAATCACAATCCATTTATTGTATTTTCCCCCTATGATATGGCTTGTAAGTATGTATTGAAATGGGTTGATATCAACAACCACGGTAGTCTTGCAGAGTAAGATATAGTGATGTAATATATGGACCGCATGTATGGATACTAAGGTTAGTTTCTCTATGTGAGAGTACTTAAGTTCAGGACCAATTAGATTTTGGCTAAGGTAATCTATAATGTTCTCATGGATCTCTTCATATTCCTGAACGAAAACCATAACAATCATCCCTTCAGACATGGCAATATAAAGCAAGAAATCTCTACTGAAGTCTCGAAGCTTCAATAGAGGTGTCGAAACCAAGGATTTCTTAAGAGAATCAAAGGACTCTTGGGCTCTCTCATCCCATATGAATAGAGTATACCTTTTCAATAGACACATGAAACCCTTAGTTATATTGGCGTAGTTAGATATGAAATGACGTCAGATGTTAGCCTTCCCCTGTAAACCCTGAAGTTGTTGAATATTGTGTGGGGGAGGAAATCGAAGTATTGCCTCAACCCTCATGGGATCCACCATAATCCCATGCACAGAAACTATGAATCCCAAAAGGAGGCTAAACATAACAAAAAAGATGCATTTATGTGGGTTCAACTTGTTGAGCACTCAACACACCGTAAGAATTCTATGTCCATTTCTACTTTTTGGGTACCACTTGATATTTTGCACTGTCTGTTTCCACTTCAGTATAAAACTGTTGCCTGTGCTTATCTTTTATGTTTTCATATTGGAATTGTTTAAATTCTTCTTGAACATATAAATAATCATCTTAACTTTAAAAGGGACTTAACAACTACTTAAGAAATTGATAGTCTAAAGTTTTCTCCAACACTCATAGGAAATTCGGCATCGGGAAAGATTAAAAGTGATGAAAATCACTTGAGAAGTTCCAAATAGTCGAGCGTCGATCTTCATCGGTTTCAGCAAAAGGAGGTTTTCTCGTCCCCGCGAATAAAATCCACTAAAAATATATCCAAAGGCCAATCCATTCGACTTCGGTAGAAAAATGAAAGAGTAAGCGTCGCGCAAGTAAAGGAATAATATCACCGATAGGTGACTCCCCGAAATGTTTTCGGCGCCAGGAAATTACGAAGATGGTAAACCGCCAAGAAGCTACACACTTAAACTTTCCATGATCAATGATCCCTGATACCATCAGTGTCAGAAGTGTTTACCGGGTGCTCAATGGAAATATACACAAGGATAGTAGCCGATTCCCAATTTGTACAATGGAGAGGCACAATGTGATGAGACGTTTTATCCCTTAGATAGGTTAGGTACAACGCATTTAAAATGTTAGTTATTTTTTGGATCGTGCATTAGTTTATTTTATTTGTGAAAATCATAAAGGGACCATTTAATCCTACCGATATAATGCATCTCCCTCAGTTGTCAACCAGTGAGAATTTATTTGCAGAGATCCAATGACATTTTGTTTTGAATTACTTTCATTACTTGTATTAACTGATTGATACGAATGATAGGATCTCTCTCGTTATATTATTTTAAGTCATTGTGTATGATCCTATTCTATGTGGCAAGGAGTTCATAACACATAGAAGAGCAAGGCTAACAATCCGGAGAAGGCTTCCAAGGGTCAGTAAATATTAAACAACAATCATAGCAAGAATTACAAGTATGTATCAGCTTATGGTGTTTTTTTGGCTTCATTTTATATGTTTCCACCCAACGCTACTCTGTACGCATGTTTAAAAGACCGTTTAAATTGTAGGAACAATGCCTCAGAAGAAACCCACCTCCAGAAAATCCCCAAGAGCACCAAAGCTGCAAGAACCAGAAACGGGAGAGGGCTCCTCCCCAACATTTGCAAGGAAATTAGAATTCGCTCCAAAACCAGTGCCCGTCATTAAGACGGCCACCAAGAAGTTCTTCATCCAACCCTCAACCTTCAGAGACATAGAGGTAAACATTGGGACCAAAACAACATTCCCTCGCTAGGAAGAATTATTTAAAAAAATCAAGAAGGAAGAACCCCTCAAGTATACCCCACACAATGATCTTGATACAAGAAGACTCGATGATGATGTCCTTCCAAATATCCGTAGGGAGTATCTTCACATGGTGGCAAGTTGAACTCTGGTATTTCCTTGCATTGAGCTCCTAAAGTGGCTTTTTGACCACACTAATGCACATAAATGTTTGATTAATGACGGTAACGATGAGTGCATTGGGGTTTTCTTGCCATCAGAAGTTCATATTTACTACAAGATCAAGGAGAAGGAAGAAAACCTGAGCACCGATTTCATTGTAAGTTTATATGCAGCACATGACACTAGAAAAATCATGGCGTCGTGGTGGAGGGAAGACAAAAAATTCACGAACTGGACTTTCGGCTGGTATTCAATGACCAATCTAAGGGAACCATACATATAAAAGATGGATCTTCTCTGCAGGTTGCATGGGGAGAAAGATTGTTCCCAGTTTTTAGAGGCTTGGATGCCTCTAGCTTATACGGTAGCCATTTTAGGAATGAGCTTCAATTGGGGTGCCATTATCTCCAAACAATTGATCACTTGCATACGACAAGCCTAGATGCTAAAAGAGGGAGAAACCCTCTCCTTCTACATGGCCTCGTATCTGTTGGATGCCATCTGCACCAAGAACGTTTTCTTTGGAATGAACCTAAACTGACACTCCTCTGAGCTCCAGGTCCATGTATACTTCAACATCTTATGGGAAAATAGGTACAAGAAATCCTATTCTCTTATTTGTGACCGGTTTATTGCACATATTTATTCTTTGTTGTTCAAGAAAGAGTTCCCAAGACTGTCAGATGAAGAAAAAAAAATTTATTTCAATAGTAGGTCACTGGTATCTAAATGAGCACGAGACCTACATCAACGATTTTGACGCCACAGGGGCACCCCATTTGTTACCCATATATGTCCACGATCGACTAGTGTTAGGGGAAATTTTCTATTAGAACATTCTGCAAGGTTATAATGCCACTTTAGTAAATGACAAGAAGTGGGCCTTCATACCTTATGGGTTTCATATTGGCTTCTAAATGGTCAAAGACACCGTGCATGCTAAGCAAGAAGGGCTAAGTCAATTGGAATTCTGATTTCAAACTGGTCATTTTCGCAAGCACGACCCCAAAGGTCTGGTCCTAAAACACACATCACAGGTATCATCCTATTGGATGGTATCTTGAATGAGTATACACCACCGATAGCCTAAGAAACACACTCACATGGGGTGATCAATAGATACGAGAGCCAGTAGACGAGGTAGTAGATATCTATGTGATCTCCTATGATCAAAAGAGAAAGGCCATCGTTTAAAGAAAGGAAAATAAAATAAGGATCAAGTTGGATCGGTCCATCTTAATTACTATAGAGGAGAACTTGATCAACATAGCAGACGACCGAATGTCTGAACTTCTCGACATGGGAAAGGCACTCTCGGATGCCACCCTGGATAGATCCAAGAGAGATGAAAAGGAACTAGCTTCTGCCCTAAAGGCACTCAAACACTTGCATCATCTGTCTAAATACTATAAAGGAACCACGCATACCACTGTGTACCTGAAAGGTGAGTTCGAAGAAGTTTACAACAAATTCAAGAAATAAAGACACCTGTTAACTACAAAAATAGTTGTGTTCCAGGAGGACACTCTTAAGGAACTTGCGACATGCAAGGATATGGAGAAATGGTATGAAAGGGTGTAGCAAGAGGTAGAGAGACTCAAGTACATTGAGGCAATCTAGCAGGGCCGAGACAAGGAAGAACATGGCATTCAGACGGTGGGAAAAAGTATTCTTAATCGCATGAAGATGTCAATTGAGTACTTGGATAAGATGTCTTGGGACCCACACCGAGAAAACCAAGAGTAGTGGATCAGATGCAAGAAGCACTGGGAGAAAATTAATAAAGTAATGAAATATATCAGACTCCCCGAGTTCGGTACCCCCGACAACTTCGTCGACCTGAGTGACATAGTGGAGTCACATGCCAAACGAGATTCTCTATGGACTGAAGAAATCACAAATATGGTTGACGCAAGACCAGGGAAAGTGCAATGATTTTCACAACATCCAATCAGAGCCCAAACCATGCTACAACAGTTGGACTCCAGTCTAGTAAAGTATTAGGGACATGCAGTGGACATCAGGGGGATATATGCAGCCCTAATGGAACAACACATATTTCCATGGGCCCAAAATTATGAAGAACTATTTATCAGTTGGTCTGAGTACGAGAGAACTCATCCTTTTCAAGAGATATCTCGGGTTGACTATTAAAGAAACTGTTAGAAGATGATGCCATGTAGTGATTTTGGTTTTGTTTAAACTGCACTTAGCCGTTAATTTCAGTTAAACTTTATATTATAAATAAAGACATCTACCAATTAATGAGAGGTCCATGTTTGTTGTAAGAACTCTTTCTTTTTGGTTTTTAAGAATTATTTTGAAGCTATTATGAATTGAGAAGTCCTTCTGGACCAAAGACAAACTATTTTCATCAGATGCATGTGATTGGACTTGGAGAAGAACTACTTTGTATCATGTTTCATGAATGATGTAGTAATGAGTAAGAGTAATTAATTATGTTGTCAAGTTATCTGGTGCAATGTTTTGATGTTATTTGCTTCAA
The DNA here is from genome assembly GCA_032191745.1 of Picea mariana. NCBI lineage: Eukaryota > Viridiplantae > Streptophyta > Pinopsida > Pinales > Pinaceae > Picea > Picea mariana. Next base: position 237,670 of record JASDQU010012753.1, on the reverse strand, counting down.
TGATGAAAATGAATCATTGTGTTATTATGTGATGAATGGTTATGGTAGATGAATTAATTTCTTTTCCATTATCTTATTACATATGTGCTTTCTCTTTGATAATTAGTTTCTCAAATAGTAATTGGATGCTCACATAGTTGATGTATTAGTACTAGGCATGTGGTATAGAATCATTGTTTGCATGTTTGAGCAGTGGGTTATCCCAAGCCCAGCCTCTTCCCCAGTAGTTAAAACTTAATCATGTTTGTGGTTAAGTTGGTTTATATTGGTTTGCATCTCTCATATCATTCCCACCCAAGAGAAAATACAAAAGATAATAGTCCTAACTAAAGGAAGAGCCTTCACAAAAAAACACAAAGCCCATTGATAATTTGGTCGTATCGCAAGATCTGGAGAACCATTCCATCTTTAAATGTTGTAGAGTCTAATTGGGCCTCGGTGGCGGGTTTGGTTCCTACTGTTGAATCAAGTGATTTAAGACCCATCAACAGAATTGGTGCTAGAAGGAGGGCCTGAGAATGAATGGATGAATATATATTTTATATAGAATTTCAAACAGCCTACAGATTCGTAACAACCCACATGCATGGCTAGTCATTCACAAGACATCCCACACACACAGAGTACTCACAAAGTGGGTAACTCACTCCAGCTCGATGAAGAACCTTTTCACCCTGAAATACCTTATGCCCTTCCTCATGAGGAAGTAAATCATTTCAAAAGAATCACAAGAGCCTACGCCCAACAGATTGGTGTGTTGTCCTTAGCTCCCATAGTCCCTCAAAGAAAAAAACAAAGTAGACTAGTAGTTATCACTCCCAGCGAGGTTTTCGTACACTCTGTAGAAGACTTAATAGATTTTATGATTATCAAAATCCAAGAACATCTTTATTTGATACCCGAAACACCAGTCGGTGATGTCTCTGAACCGGGCAATTTCTCAGAAGAAGAGGAGTTTAACTCAGAGTATGAAGATATGAAAGGAAACAATGACCATAATGATGAAAGAGGGAACCCGCCTTTGAACAATCAACCCTAGTTAGACAGAGACACTTTGGCCCTCCCAGGACCAGTCCATAACCTTCCCCGGCATACAGAGAAGTTGTTGCCTAAGTTCGATCCCAAAACCTCTAGATTACCTGAAGATCATATCAAGAAGTTCATACTCATGATCATACTTATGAACGTTCAACATGAAGACGTAGTCTGCAGACTTTTCCTCTACAGGTTTGAAAATTTAGCTTCCACGTGGTATTTTAATCTGTCAGTAGGATCTATAACTAGCTGGATCAAGTTCCAGAAATATTTTCTAGATAAATTTGCAGAGGAAACTACTATGGGAGCTCTGATGGATGAGTTGTTTGTAGCCACCATGATTCCAAAGGAAAAGGTCAAGTACTTCAATCAAATATTTACGACCATCTTAAATAAATTCCAACCTGCGGCAAGACCAACTCGGGAGTTGAAAATCGAGGTTTATGCTAATGTTCTCCTGGCTTTTATTTCTATGTTTGTAAAAAGAGTCGCTAAGAAAACCCTGGAGGAAAATTTTGAAGAGGCCAAGACAGTAGAATTCTATATGAAAGGATGTAAAGAAGGCCAAGCCTCCCTNAAATAAGCCCAGCTCCCTCCTAGGAGAGGACACCTTTTAACTAGACCAATGGGGAAACCAACTGAACAGACTCTCGACAACGGGAATGGAGATATAGAATATCTACAACACATGGTTAAGATATTATCAAACGAGATCATAGCCATGAAGAGAAATGCAGAAGAGGGAAACCAAGGCCAAAGGCCCTATAATCCTCTCTTTAAAATAAACCCACCTTTCAAATCAATTGAACCTCCCCAGATAACTTAAATATTGATCTAGGGAATGTTGCATCTAATTATTTCTATACTTATCATCAGGAAAACCACTCTGAAAGAGACTGCCCTCAATGGGTACATGCCATGAATTTGATGGCCAATCGGTTTCTAGATGAAGTCTCCTTGATCGAACAACCAAGCAGTTTGATTATGAATATTGCTAACCAGGGAGAGATTGACCCACCACGAGATGCAACCATGCTGATATGGGATCCCGACCTGATCATGCCTTTCAAAGACCTGTTTGAGTCTCAGGAACAACCCACAGAAGTTTCGATGGTACATGAACGCAGTAAGGGTCTGCTTGGATCGAAAGATATCGATGCCACCCAGACCTAAAAAATTCAGTTAATTCCCGATCACCCGAAAACATCCTTCACTCTCGGTAAAAAACATATAAGCATTCATAACCAAGAATCACCCAAACTTGATTAAAACATGGTCAAATATTTGAAGAAGAGAAAGGACAATATAGCAGTTATGGACATATGTAATATTCCTCAACAGAAGGACTTTCTATTACAAGCTTTGAACTCAGTAGAAAAACTGATAGTGGGTAATGGTATGGAAAGAAATCTATCTCCCACAGATCTGGTTGGAAAAACAACTGTGAACACATGTTCAGGAGATAGAAAGGAAAATCCTTTTGTCCCACCATTCCTCTTAACGTTTGAAGTCTTCAATAGAAACCTTCATAATTGTTTGGTATATTCTGGAGCGTCTTCCAACGTTATGCCCTTGTCTATTTAAAAAAAATTAAATGTCATCCCTCTCAAGAGTGATAAACATGTCATTCAACTAGATAGAATCCAGGTCAAGGTAATAGGAGAACTCAAAGATGTGATGATCAGAGTATCGACACATCCCACATTTGTGTAGGTGATTGACATCATTGTAGTAGATATTCCACAGGCATATGGGCTATTATTGAGTCGAGATTGGTCTGAAAAGATAAATGGGTACTTTAGTATAGACTAGGCACACCTTTGGCTACCACTGAAGGGATACAAGAACATTATTATAATAGATAGGGAGAGATATATGAAACATATAGCCACTGATCTAGAAACCCCGAACGAACCCTCATCCACAGATTTCCCCATATTGGGAAATTATTCCTGCAATTCCTACTTCGAAAACTTCGCTCCTCTCTTGTTTGACGTCCCTCTTACCCAAAACTATGAAATAGTATTTCAAGAGAATTCATTGATATTGACAAGAGACACCCTCTTCTGTCAAAACCCCACATTGGAGATTACAGAACAAAAGACGGGAAGGCACAAGATTAGCAAGGGAAAGGAAAAGAACGATTGTCATTCACAAATTTGGACCCTCTATTTTGATGGATCTAAATTGCAAGAAGGGTCAGGAGCAGGGTGCATCCTCTTCGATCCTAAAGGTAAACATCATTTCTGGTCATGTAGGCTAGAGTTAGAATGTACCAACAACACTATCAAATATGAAGCTCTAGTACAAGGACTGAAGAAAGCCATAGATTTGAATGTCAAAGAATTGAAAGTTTTTGGAGACTCTGAAATTATTGTTAGACAAGTAATAAATACTATACATTACAATTCTCCTCACCTAAATAACTATCAGCAAGAGGTACATAGGTTAATAGAGCACTTTGAAGCCTTCAATATTACAACGATCCCCAAAGCTAAGAATATTCTTGCTGAATCCTTGGTCATAGTTGTCTCTAGGTTGTTGCCTCTCGAGGATTATAAAGCCTCCCGATTCACTGTGGAGATGCTCTACAAACCGTTGGTACCTAATAACATTTCCAATTGGAAAGTCTTTGAAGAATATGAACAAATCATAAACTTCTTGACTAACCAAGACAATTTCAAATATCTGTCTATTGATGATGAAGTATTCCAAGAACAATCAACTGAGACCGATCCTCGAACAGGACAACCTATGGATAAATCAAAGGCTCACACAATCCCGAAAGGGATAGATAATCTAGAAAATCCGTTTGATATGAAAGAGTGATTTAAGGGACCTAAAAATGAAAAGACTGGTAGCTCTTGTCCCCAGCATGAAACTATAAATCTTGGGACCCCAGAGAACCCAAACAATGTGAATCTTGGCAAGAACATATCTAAGGAATAAAGGAAATCTTATCTTAAATTATTCAGACAATACCAAGATGTCTTCGCATGGTCCTATAGAGATTTGAAAATGTATGATACCTACATCATTCAACACACAATCCCATTAAAACCAAAAGTAAAACCTTTCCAATAGAATCTCTGAAAGTATCATCCATCCCTGGAACCTCTCATGTATCAGGAGTTAAACAAACTTTTATATTCCAATATCATTTTCCAGGTTAGGCATTCCACCTGGGTAGAAAATCTTGTCCCGGTGAGGAAAAATTCGGGTGAAATCCGCTTATGCCTAGATTTTAAGAGCCTCAATAGAGCTTCAGAAAAGGACAATTACTCAGTCTCAATGATGGAACAGCTCCTCCAGACCGTATTTGGCTCGGATATTTTCTCTCTACTAGATGGTTTCTCAGGTTACAACCAAGTTTTGGTTTCAGAGGAAGATCGTTTAAAAACCACCTTCTGAACCAAGTGGGGAATCTTCGCTTATAAACACATGCCTTTCAAGTTAATTAATGCAGGAGCGACCTTCCAAATGGCCATGGATGTAGCTTTCCAGGGACTAATCAATAAATGTGTGGTAGTCTACCTAGATGACGTAACAATGTATTTTAAGAATAGAGAAGAGCACATTCAACACTTAACTCAGATTTTTGAAAGGTGTAGGAATTACGATATATACTTAAACCCTAAGAAACTATTTTTGGTGTTGAGGAAGGTAAGTTGTTAGGTCACATTATATCTCAAGAATATATTCACATAGACTCAGAAAGGATTAATGCCATAGCTCAACTTCCCTTGCCCCATAACAAGAAATCTATGCAGTCCTTTTTCGGGAAAATCAATTTTGTGAGGAAGTTCACTCTCGATTTCGCATAAATCATCAAAACCTTACAAAAGATGATTTGCAAGGATGCCAAATTTAAGTGGGATGATGAGTGAAAATATTCCCTTGGCAATATCAAAGTTTCTATATCCCGGGCCCTGGTGTTATGAAGTCCCGATTTCAATAGAGACTTCTCCCTTTATACTTTCTCCTCCGACCAATCATTAGCTGCAGTTTTGACTCAGAAGGATGACAACAACAATGAGGCCCCAGTGTCTTTCATGAGCACTAATATTTAAGGAGTTGAGATAAACTATCCTACTATAGATAAATAGGCCTATGTGATATATAAGGCAGTAAAACATTTCAGGTCTTACATCCTCAAGAATCACACTAAAGTGATTATGCCACACCTTGCAGTTCGATCCTTGTTTACACAACAAGAAATGGGGGAAAGAAGAGGGAACTGGATGGTGGTAGTCCAAGAATTTGATCTTGATATAAAACCTACCAAATTGGTAAGAGGTCAAGGGTTATGCAAACTTGTAGCCGAAGCCCAGGACCAAGTAAATGAAGATTCTGGATGGGAAAATGAAATGGAACTATGGTGTCATGAAGTATCATACATCTCCCTAGGACAAGATTCTTGGTATAAGGATTTAAATTATCTTCTACATCACGAAACTTGTCCCGCAAATCTCAACCCTAGGGAAAGGAGACCCCTCAGATTAAAATCTGCACAATATCGCCTTATAAATTTGGTACTCTTTTGGATCAATTATGACAGAGTACTATTAAGATGTCTCGAATGTGAAGACGCAGACAAAGTGCTGAAGGAGCTCCATGATGGCCTCGTTGGGGGACATTTCGTAGGAAACACCACCGCTCATAAGATTCTGAGAGTTGGCTATTATTGGCCCACCTTGTTCAATGACGCTCATACTTACGCTAGAAACTATAAGACTTGTCAAATAAGAGTTGGAAAGGAGAAGAGAGCAGTACTCCCACTCCAACTTGTGACCATCTCTAGGCCTTTTGAGCAATGGGGACTGGATCTCATAGGAGAAATTATACCTAGCTCTTCAAAACTGCACAAGTACATCCTTAATTCCACCGACTATTTCACAAAATGGGCAGAGACCATTCCTCTAACTCATGTAAATGAGAAGGTAGTAATCCAATTCATAGAACAACAACCAATCACAAGGTTTGGTGTCCCTTCTTTTCTGGTCTTTGATAATGCAACTTCTTTTTCCTCCACCCTGTTGACGGAGTTTTCTCTGGACAAAGGAATCATAATCAAGTACTCTGCAAATTATTATCCCCAAGGAAATGGTGTGGGAGAATCAACCAATAAGAAATTAGTGAGAATATTAAAGAATACAGTGTAAGATAACCAAATAAATTGGCATAATCTACTCCATAATTCTCTATGGGCCAATAGAGTCACACCCAAAGAAGCTATAGGCAATTCCCCATACATTTTGGTCTACAGGAAAGAATCCATCCTCCCAAATGGGCTCTATCTTCCATCTCTTCAACTAGCCCAAGATTCCAGCGAGGAACCTTCGTCAGCCATACAAGAAAGAATCAACACTCTGCTCATGCTATAAGAAGAGAGAGAAAAGGATAATTCAAAGTTCCTAGCTCACCAACAGATAGTGAAAAGGTGGCTCGATAAGCATAAGGCTAAAGAAAATAACTTTGAAGTAGGAAACTTAGTCTTGAAGTGGGAGGGGGCAAATGAACCAAAAGGGAAGCATTCTAAGTTTTAGAATTTATGGCTTGGACCTTTTCAGGTGGATGAGAAGATTGGGGAAGGCACTTATCGGTTGCAGAATCTAAGGGGGGAACCTAATTCCCTCCCAATAAATGGCCAAGCTCTAAAACAATACTTCCAATAATAATAATAATATATATATATATATATATATATATATATATATATATAATTTTATGTGTGTTTCATGTTGAGTATATTCATGGTTGCGAAATACTTCTTTTGTTGTTTCTTTTCTTTCTGGTTTTCTGTACTTATGAAGGTTTGTCCAGAAATATGATGGTTGGCCTCAAAATCATGCAACATAGTGAACTCTGTTTCTAACTCGTTGCTCACTTACAAACACGAAAAACACTGGAAAACTTGCGGTTACTTTGAGGAATCCTCTGTCTAAACTGAGCAAATGAACAACTTCAAAGAAATGCCAGAATTTTCTACTTTGTGGTTCGGTAAGACCTTAAGGGAATGAAGGAAAGATGGAAAGGGCTACATCAACCCATAAGACAGAGATAGTCAAGGATCCACCTTAGCCATCTCACTTTGCAAATAAACAGACATCCTCTTCCCTCACTCACTCAGATGCTGAAATAAAATTGATATTATCAAAAGAGTGAGTAATAGGAGAGGGTATGCAGATATCTCTGTCGGGGCTATGGATTCTCACTGGCAGTGAAGCAAGGTCTGTGATGTCGGGGTGACTCTGTCAAGGCTATGGACACTCGTTGGTAGTGGAGAAACATCGAAGCAAGTGAGTAGAGGTAATTAAAGGCTCCGTGCCAGTGAATACTTTGCTAAAATTTTGTAAGAAGGGGGCATGAGTTGGGGTCAAAGGAAATGAAAGAGGAAAAGTGTTAAAACTGCACACGTAGACCCAGAAGAATCATCTGAAGAAATTCAAATGCAAAGGTTAAGAGGTTCCAATTTAAGACCAGTTAAGATTCTTCATCAACTTCTGTATCAGTTGGGCCTTGGAGGAGGAACAGAGGTTCTACTTTCTCCCAGTGAATCGCCATTTGTTAAGCACTCAACACACCCTAAAAATTCTATGTCCATTTCTACTTTTTGGGTACCACTTGATCTTTTGCACTGTCTATTTCCACTTCAATATAAAACTGTTGCCTGTGCTTATCTTTTATGTTTTCATATTGGAATTTTTTAAAGTCTTATTGAACATATAAAGAATCATATTAACTTTAAAACGGACTTAACAACAACTTAAGAAATCGACAGTCTAAATTTTTCCCCAGCATGCTTAGGAAATTCGGCATCAGGAAAGATTAAAAGGGATGAAAATCGCTTGAGAAGTTCCAAATAGTCGAGCGTCAATCTTCATCGGCATCGAAATAAGAAGGTTTTCTCATCCCCATGAATAAAATCCACTAAAGATATCGTCGAATGTTGATCCATTTAGCTTCAGAAGAAAAATGAAAGAGTAAGTGTTGTGCGAGTAAAGGAATAATATCCTCAATCGGCGACCCCCCGAAACGTTTTCAGCGCTGAGAAATTACGAAGATGATAACCCACCAAGAAGCTACACACTTAAAATTTCCACGATCATCAATCCCCGATACCATCAGTGTCGGAAGTGTTTACCGGGAGTATATCAGTGGAAATATACACAAGGATAGTAGTCGATCCCCGATCTGTACACCATAGAGACACGACATGATGAGACATTTTAGCCCTTAGATAGGTTGGGTAGGGCGCATTTAAAATGTTAGTTAATTCATGGGTCATGCATTATCTTATTTTCCATGCGAAAATCAAAAGGGGATCGTTTAAGCCTATTGATACAATGCATCTCACTCTGCGCCTCCGACGTCAACCAGTGAGAATTTATTTGCAGAGATCCAGTGACATTTTGTTTTGAATTACTTCCATTACTCATATTAACTGGTTGATATGATTGATAGGATATCTCTCATTATATTCTTTTAAGTCATTGTGTATGATCCTATTCTGCATGGAAAGGAGTTCAGAACACACATAAGAGCAAGGCTAACAATCTGGAAAAGGATTGCAAGGGTCAGTAAGTATTAAACAACAATCGTAGCAAGCATTACAGGTATGTATCGACTTATGGTGTTTTTTCGGCTTCATATCATATGTTTACACCCAACGCTACTCTGTACGCATGTTTAAAAGATTGTTTAAATTGTAGGAACAATGCCTCTGAAGAAACCCACCACCAGGAAATCCCCAAGAGCACCAAAGCTGCAAGAACCAGAAACGGGAGAGCGCTCCTCCCCAGTAGTTGCAAGGCAATTAGAATTCACTCCAAAACTGGTGCCCATCATTAATATGACCACCAAGAAGGTCTTCGTCCATCCCCCAGCCTTCAGAGACATAGAGGTGAACATTGGGACCAAAATAACATTCCCTTGCTAGGAAGAATTGTTTAAGAAAATCAAGAAGGAAGAACCCCTCGAGTATACCTCACACAGTGATCCTAATACAAGAAGAATCAATGATGATTTCCTTCCAAATATCCGTAGGGTGTATTTGCACATGTGGCAAGCCGAACCCCATTATTTCCTTACATTGAGCTCCTAAAGTGGCTCGTTGACCACAATGATGCCCAAAAATGTTTGATTAATGATGATAACAGTGAGTGCGTCAAGGTTTTCTTGCCATCAAAAGTTCAGAGTTACTAAAAGCTCAGGGAGCCGAAAGAAAAGTTGAGCACCGATTTCATTGTAAGTTTCTATGAAACACATGACACCAGCAAGATCATGGCGTCATGATGGAGGGAAGACAAAAAATTCATGAACCGGACTTCCAGCTGGTATACAACGACCAATCTAAGGGAACCATACATATACCTGATGGCTCTTCTTTGTAGGTTGCATGGGGAGAAATATTTATCCTGGTTTTCAGAGCTTGGATGCCTCTAGCTTATACTGTATCCATTTTAGGCATGAGATTCAATTGGGGTGCCATCATCTCCAAACATCTGAGCACTTGCATATGACAAGCCCAGACGTCGAAAGAGGGAGAAAACCTCTCCTTATACATGGCCTCGTATCTGCTAGACATCATCTACGCCAGAAACATTTTCTCTGGAATGAACCTAAAATGAAACTCCTCTGAGCTCCCAGTCCATGTATACTTCAGCATCTTCTGGGAAAATAGGTACAATAAATCCTATTCTCTTATCTGTGACTAGTTTATTGCACGCATGTATTCTTTGTTGTTCAAGAAACAATGCCCAAGACTGTCAAATGAAGCAAAAAAAAGTTATATCAAAAGTAGGTCACTGGTATCAAGATGAGCGAAAGACCTACATCAAGGTTTTCGGTGCCACAGGGGCACCCCATTTGTTACCCATATATGTCCTTGATCGACTAGTGTTAGGGGAAATTTTCTATCAGACCATTCTGCAAGGTTATAACACCACTTTAGTAAAGGACAAGAAGCGGGCCTTCATACCTTATGGGTTTCATATTGGCTTCTACATGGTCAAAGACACTGCACATGCTAGGCAATAAAGGCTAAGTCAATTGGAATTCTAATTCCAAACTGGTCGTTTTCACAAGCACGACCCCAAAGGTCAAGTCCTAAAACATGCATCATAGGTATCATCTTTTTGGCCTTATGACCATGACCAATTAGAAGATGAAATTTTCACTGAAAACACTCAATACCGGAATCAGGTGGTAGCAAGGATAGATGATCCTAGAACAAATTAGTACAAGGCCATGAGATGGGAGGAGAAAGTGACGTCCTTGGAGAAAATAACTCAAGAAATTCTCAGGACCCGAGAAGGGAGGATAGCATCGAAACTGGGCGAAGTGGTGGGAGACCCCCAAGAAGCCATTGGAGGGGAAAATTTTTATCAGGAATCCCCAATACAAATCAAGGATTCCCTCGAGGTTCAAGTTGAATAGGGGACGGGGAGACTTATGTGGCAATGGGCCCAGCTGCTAATGAAGTGGATGCAGGATAAGTTGGACCTCATCATAACACCTAGGCTTCCAACTGATATCCAAGAAGGAGGCCCAATAGAGCTAGGTGACCCCGATTTCACAAACCTTAGTAACATCAATGGATCGGATGGCTCAAAATCCACTTCATCATCGGCAAGACCGTCGATGGGCGGGATGACTCAACTAGAGATAGTCCTAGTGTCAGTAGGAACACATGTGCCTAATCCTCTTAGAAAGCTTATAAATATATATAGTGACGATGAGAGCCCGGAGTCCACGACACCCCTCTGCATGTGCAAGAGGAAAAATGTTCTAAGAAGACTTCTTCCCCGGAGCCCAAAGTTCTAACAAAAGAGGTCCCAAAAAAGGATACAGAAGTTGAATGTGGCCTCATAACAAAGGGACCCAATACATCGGAGACCGAAGAAGATCTGAAGGACAAGCTCGAACTAGAGGAGCCAAAGAAAGAATCCCCGTAAAAGGAAATTAGTGGTTCTGCAGCCAACAAGTAAGTAAGTAACGAGTATGTACATGATGTCTTTATTCTGCCCAATAATCAAATCCTCAATGAGTGACAAGTAGAGGCTGGGCCTACGAGGCACAACGGGGAATTTCAAGAGCCCAATCTTGAATGAGTATACACCACTGACAACCTGGGAAACACGCTCGCATGGAGTGATCAATAGATACCAGAGCCGATAGATGAGCTAGCAGATATCTATGTGATCTCCTATTAAAAGAGAAATGCCATCATTCAAAGGATGAAAAAGAAAATAAGGATCACGTTGGATCACTCCATCTTGGTTACTAGAGAGGAGAACTTGATCAACACAGCAAACACAAGGATGTATAAACTTCTCGACGTGGGAAAGGCACTCTTGGATGCCACCCTCGATAGAGCTAAGAGAGACGAAAAGGAACTAGTTGGTGCCCTAAAGGAGCTCAAACACTTGTGTCATATGGATGAATACTATAAAGGCACCACACAGACCACCGTGTACCTAAAAGGTGAGTTCAAAGAAGTTTACAACGAATTCAAGAAAGAAAGACACCTATTAACTACGAAAATAGTTGAGTTCCAAGAGGACACTCTCATGGCACTCATGACATGCAAGGATATGGAGAAATGGTATGAAAGGGGGAAAAAAGAGATAGAAATACTCAAGTACATTGAGGAATTCCAGCAGGGCCAAGACAAGGAATAACATTGCATTCAGACGGTGGGAAAAAGTAGTCTTAATCGCATGAAGCTTTGAGCCGAGTACTGGGCTAAGATGTCTCAAGACCCACACCGAGAAATCCAAGAGTAGTGGATTAGATGCTAGAAGAACTGGGAGAAAATTAATAAAGTAATGAAAGATATCGAACTCCCCGAATTCGGTACCCCTGACAACTTTGTCGACCTGAGCAACATAGTGGAGTCGCATGCCAAACAAGATTCGCTATGGACTGAAGAACTCACAAAGATGACCAAGGAAAGACCAGGGCAAGTGAATCAATTTGCAGAACATCCAATCAGAGCTTGAACCATGCTACAACAATTGGACTCCAGTCTAGTAAAGTACCGGGCAAATGTAGTGGACATCAGGGGGATATATGTGGCCTCGATGGAACAACATAGATTTCCATGGGACCAAAATTTTGAAGAAATTTTTATCAGTTGGTCTGAATACGACATAAATCACCATTTTCAAGAGATATCTTGGGTTGACTGTTAAAGAAACTGTTAGAAGATGACACCACGTAGTGATTTTTGTTTTTTCTAAAACTGCACTTAGTCTTTAATTTCAGTTAAACTTTATATTATAAATAAATACATCGACCAATTAGTGAGAGGTCGATGGTTGTTGTAAGAACTCTTTCTTTTTGGTTGTTAAGAATTATTTTGAAGCTGCTATGAATTGAGAAGTCCTTCTGGACCAAATACAAACCATTTTCATCAAATGCATGTGATTGGACTTGGAGAAGAACTACTTCCTATCATGTTTCATGAATGATGCAGTAATGAGTAAGAGAAATTAATTCTATTGTCAAGTTATCTAGTGCAATGTTTTGATGTTCTTTACTTCAATGATGAAAATAAATTGTTGTGTTATTATGTGATGAATGGTTATGGTATATGAATTATTTTTCTTTCCATTATCTTATTACATATGTGCTTTCTTTCTGATAATTAGTTTCTCAAATAGTAATTGGATGCTCACATGGTTGTTGTATTAGTACTAGGCCTATGGTATAGAATCATTGTCTGCATTTTTGTACAGTGGTTTATCCCAAGCTCAGTCTCTTCCCCAGTATTTAAAACTTAATCCTTTTTGTTTTCAAGTTGGTTTATACTGGCTTGCATCTCTCATACCAGTCCCACCCAAGAGAAAATACAAAAGAGAATAGTCCTAACTGAAGGAAGAGCCTTCACAAGAAAACACAAATCCTATCATTAATTTGGTCGGATCACAAGATCTGGAGAACCATTCCATCTTTAAATGTTGCAGAGTCTAATTGGGCGTTGGTGGTGGGTTTGGTTCCTACTATTAAATCAAGGGATTTACGACCCATCAACACAAATGTATGTGAAAATAGTGGTATATTTCAAATACTAATCGAAGGTAACTTGAATGATCAATCCTCTTGTGAGAGTGAGCAACGCGATTGTCTAGATAGGATTCAACTATATGATTAAGGTCATGAAACGCGAAGTTCATGGAACGTTGAAAAGTTTCCCTGGTGTTTTTAAGACTGAAAGGAATTTTCTGGTATGCAAATGTAGCCCAAGTACAAATTAACATCGTCTTATGTTGATCTTTGGGTTTAATTTGAATTTGATTATAACCTAAAAATCCATCCATAAAAGAAAAGACCTTGCTTCTCACACACTCATTAATAATCTGATCAATAAAGGGAGTGGGGAAGTTATCTTTAGGAAAGGATTTATTTAGGTCCCTAAAATCCATACATACATGGATGGTTCCTTGCTTATTATCTAAGGGAACATGATTGGATACCCATTCGGACAAGGGAACTGAGTATATGAAGCCAATGTTAAGTAGCTTCTCCACCTCTGCCTTAATAGTGGGGGGATTCCTTGTATTTAAAACCCTAAGTCATTGTCGAACTAGATTAGCATTAGGATAGGTTTTAATTTCATGTTCAAAAATATTGGGATCAATCCTTGGAATCTCTTCATATGAGCAAGAAAATACGTCTCTGAATTCCTTAAAGATATCGGTGTAAATCTAAATTTCTTTAGGCAAATAATCCACACCGATATATACATTTTCAATTTCACCAGGGGTTCAACAGATGTCGATTATAATGGTAGGGGAAATATTCACCATGTTTCCTTCAACATATATACCATGCATATCTAACAAAACCACAAC
>JASDQU010012753.1:173718-193275 GCA_032191745.1 Picea mariana | reverse complement strand
AGAGTCTGGTAAAGAACATGACAAAGTAATACACTTATCTTCTTCTGCAATCGTAATATTAACAGAGACAAGTTGAATTACCAGAACAATGAAAGAATTTAGATGCTTTCTCACAGAATATCCATCTTCCATCCTAAGATTATACAACTTCTTTCGAAGAAATAACTTGTTTACCAGGGACTTTGAATCATAAAAATTACCCAACTTTTCCCATAGTTCCTTGGCTGTAGATTCTCTCAACATATTCACTAACACTGAATATATCAAGCAGATTCAAATTGTACTCCTTTCTTTTTTATCCATTTTCTCCCAATATTCTTTTTACATACTAATAGATTAAGTATTAATAGTTTGTGTACCAGTATATTGTGTACCATTAGGTTGGGTACCAGGATCCACAATGACCCATTGTTCTTTTTCTACAAGAAGGTCCTCCATCTTGAGCTTCTGTAGCTCAAATTTTTTTTCGTTGAACTTCTCAATATCGATTCTATAATTGCTCACCATTATTTTTCAACACATGAATCACCACTGCAAAGTTCCCACTGAACCTAGTTTTATCACATACCCAAGATAAACTTGATCTATCAAGATCGAGCCAAACCCTCAGCAACAAAGGAATCTCCTGAAGCCAAAAACGTGCTCTAACACCACATGTAAGTTTTAAACCCATGAAGTAAAGGAATGCATATAAATTATTAAGAAAAATAGAAATTAATCAATGGCTCATACACATAGTACACAGAGATTCACACTGGAAACACTTAACCGGGAGAAAACCAACCTTCATTGGTGTCGCATCTCTCAAATCTTCATGGTATTAATTTCAGCATTCAAAATACAATATATACAATATTTTAATTATTCCACAGCTACCAAAACCCTAATCCCTTAATCCAGAATTAATTTAGAAAACATCTAAAAATAGAAAAAAATGCTAAAATAACAAAAACCATAAAAACAAAAAAAAAAATTGGGGCACTTCCCTGAAGCCCGTCGGTTCCCAACTAGCGCCTAGAGCTGAATACTTCACGTAACCATAGGGGGGAAATACTGGCCCCCACTAGGACCCCCCCTTGGGCAGTACTCGACACACACATACACCAAGAGCGACTGGTGATGAGCTCATCAGAAATAGTCATCAAATCTAATGCACCCCCCACACACATGCAAAGAATATAACACCTATCGAATATGTAATTGATGGAAATCCTTAGTCAATTTTTAAATACCCCCCGTATATGCAACTCTCCTTGTGTCTACAATTCTTCCTCTATCTGTAATTTCTCCCCCTTTGACATCAATGCCAAAGGGATTCTCACCTTGAGCTTGTGCTTCCTTTTACTAACATGTCTTGCAAATAACATCTGTATCTTTTGAGATCCTTGATATATATATTACTTCTTGTCTTGTTGAGTTTTACTAGATTGTCAAAGTTCATATGACCCATCCTTTTATGCTATAACCAACTTTCATTTACTTATCCCATACATCATTTTCTCCTTTGACTTCATCGATAATGTATACATTGCTCGAGGTTCTTTTTTCATTTGCCACTAATATTCTTGAACCCGATCTCCTTATTTCACATCCTTTAGAATGAAATGTGAGGTTGTAACCTTGATCACACATTTCAMRGTCACTTAAATATTGTTCTTTAACCCTTCAACATACAAGACAGTTTGTGCTTTAGTTTTTCCATTATCGAGACTAATATTGCCTTTTCCAACTATCCTTGTAGAAGCATTATCCCTAAATGTAACATTTCCTCATTTTTTTCCTTTAGGGTGAGAAATTTGTTATGATCCCTTGTCATGTGTTTTGAACATCCACTATCAATGTACCAATGGTTTCCTTTGTCTTGAGCATACATTGCAAGTTCACAATCTTCCTTCTTTGGTTCTTCTTGCTTCCTTTTCCACACCTTTGTGTATTCTTCTCTATGATTGGTAAGAACATCTTTTTCCCTATTTTTTTTAGGAGACTTTATTATGCTACTTCTATAGTCACGTGCTATGTGCCCATAGTTATTTCACTTATAACATTCAATGTTGTAATCAAATAGGGGAGCAACTGAATTTTAGTTTCTATCAACAAACCCATGAGAACTTCTGGTTTTTTTGCTCACATAATCATTCTTTGAGGTATTATAAGAATCTCCATTTATATCTCTCACATGATCACTTCTTGCATAAGCTCTACAATCTAGTGCTTTATGAGAAAAATTATTGAATGAAAAACAATAGCCAAGAAAAAGATCTTGGTACTGGGTTGTGAAAGACCTTCTTGGTGAGACAACTCTTCTGAACTCATTCTTATTCTTATGAGAAGAATTAGGTTTCTAAGAGTCATCATTTCCTTTCCTTTCTTGTTGTTTCTTTTATTGTTGATAGAGCCTTTGAGACTATTAGAATAGATTTGAGTCTCTTCTTCATTTTCCTTTTCTGATGGATTTGTGATATTAGTGCTTGCATCTCCCTCGATGGGTCTTTTATTTTTCGTCATATCCAATACCTGTCTTCACGAATGGTGACCTTTGGTAACTGTGAATATAATATAAGATTTTTGTACACTTTCCAAACTTCAAGCTTCTTCTCAACTTATTATTTGTTTTTTCTAGTTCCTTTCTTAAGGAAACGATTTCAGCCTTTAGCTTCTCGCAATTGTCTTCATTTTCTTTCAGCTATATTCTCACCACTTCTTCTATCCTTTCTGTCTCTTCTAGTTGAGTCTTCAAGATAATAATCGTTTCTTCTATTTCATCAAGATCATGGTTCTTATTTTCATATTTATACAATTGTTATTTCTACTTTTTATTCTTTCCCTTTATTCTATCTATTTCTTCTAAGGCACTCACAAGTTATGGTTCAAGATTCACTTCCCCATCAATGTCTTCTTCTTCCAAATTTGATTTTTCTTTCTTATTGTCTTCATTTTCTGTATTAGTATACTTTGTATCCATGGCCATGAAGAGAAATTCTTCTTTATCAATCTCAGAAACATATCCATCACTTTCTTTAGATGAGATATTATCCTCTCTAGAGTAAAAACTCTTCTTCTTAGTATATTTTCTTCTTTTGTGTTTATAGGGATTTATTTTATTGTTATGTTCTTCTTCATCATTGTGTTCCCTTTTTGCATATGGACATTCCACAAAAAAATGTCCTAGTCTACATTTGAAAGATAACTTACCTTTGTATTTTCCAGATCCCCTTTTTAGTTTTCTCATGAATTGTGCTTCTTATGTATTTGATTCGTGGCTAGAACAATAATAGGATTTGTGTCATTTTGTCTTATTTGATGATTTGAAAGTTTCTTCCTTCAATGATGGATTTATTTTTTCTGTCCTCATATCATGTGTAGTGAGAATCCCATGCAATTCATCCATTGTTAATGAATCAATATCCTTCATTTCTTCAATGGCAGAAACTTTGACATAAATCTTAATGGAGTGACCTTAACACATTTTTTACAATCATTGGTTCTTAAACCTTTTCTCCAAGTCCTATGATGGTGCTGACAATTTCATCAACTTAGAGAAGATAGGCTGTAAAATTCTCTTCATCTTTCATTTTCAGTCTCTCAAACTGTCTTCTATGAGTTTGGAGTTTTTCCTTCTTAACCTTGTCATTGCCTTCATGGATATTTCGAAGCTTGTCCCAAATTTATTTTTCCAATCCACAATAAATTACCTTGACAAAATCAACTTCTAATATACCACACAAGATGGAACTCATGGATTTTGAATTATTTTCACTAGGCTTCTTCCCTACCGGATTTGTTGGTGGAGTTGTTGGGACTATATAACTAGTCACCATTGATTCCTAAATATCAAACCCAAGGGCCATTAGATATGTTTGCATCCTTATGATCCATAAGGAATAATATATTCCATCAAACAATGGATCCATATTTGTGGAGAAACCTTCTTGATCGGCCATGTGTGCTTCCAAGATCTACCTTTCAATGGTTAGATTGTTTCTGAAGGAACTAACTCTGATCCAATTGTTGAACTCATGCTTATACTAAGAGGGGGGGTGAATCAATATAAGATACTTTTTACTTTAAATGAGCATTCATCAATCAATCATTATCTTTAAAAAAGTAAATGCATGTAAACTCAAATCACAGCACACAAAGTTTAATTTGGAAACCCTTGTGGGAGAAAACCACAAAGACTTATCTTTATCAATGTTTGTAGGAACCAACTTACTATTATAAATCTTGTAGGCACCAAATTAATGTGGAAAATCTTGTAGGCACAAACCTACTAGAGACACCAATATCTTCAGCTGAGCACCAACTCAGTCAAATATTGCGTAGGAACTAACCTACTATAGACACCAATATCTTTCATTGAGCACCATATCAACAAGATATTGTGTAGGAACCAACCTACTGAAGACACCATTCTCTCCATATAAGCACCAACTCAATGAAATATTGTATAGGAAAAAACCTACTATAGACACCAATCTCCTCAGTTGAGCACCAACTCCGTAAGACCTATATAGGCACCAATCTAAGATCTCCATACAAAATCTACTTCTAACTTCACCTACATGCATCATACTTCATGTATTTCACAACATCATCATATACTTAACTTTCATGCTCCAACACCTCTCCTTACTTCATACCCTAGACATAGCTTCAAACCTGTTAGCACAGGGGCAGACCCAGGGTTTAACTCTAACAGGGCACCAACAAACCCTAACTATTGGCCCTTACAACAACACCTACAAAGAAGATGAAGTCTCACCCAAAGTAGCAATAGGGGTGTTTCAGGACACAAGTGTCTACAACCAGAGGAAATGCAAGATGATTCCAAAACAGCAATGCAAAATAGCCCAGAGATTCTTAACAGTATTATGCTTAACTTCGCAAAGCAAGTTATATCTTATTATCTTCAACGGGAAAAATAATAGTGCAATAACAATGTAAAAGGTAGCAAATAACAAAGCATCAACCACATGGCACAACAATATTTTACATGGTTCACCCTCTCCCTAGGGCTACGCCCACATAACTATGTTTATTGATAGAATAAATGAAGATATACAGTTCTATCTATGCACTCAACTACAAATCCTTCTCTCTCTTCCTCTTTATTTCCTATCCCTATGCACCAAGCTGCAAATTCGATCTTCGCACCCAGCTTGTTAGTGTCTTTATTTCTCTTTTTAGTAAGGGTCGGTCTTAGTCGAGTCAGGGTCCATGTGTCAAATCATGTGAGGTCAGGTACTTAACAACAGAGGGGTCGAGGTCAGCAAGTGGTCGATTGGCCCTTGGAGTCAGGAAGGGATGCCAGAGTCAAAAACATATTTAAATGGTACGAGTCTATTCCCAAAGATTCGGGTCTTATTAGAAAGTAATTTTTACGTGCTAAGGGTCGAGGCAAGTTGTTAAATAGAATTCGAGTCAGCAAGTGCAATGACCATCATTGGCTCATTATAAGGGATGAAAGAATGAACCATCATGGTGCTTGTATCACGTATGCTTTGCATCCCTTATCATTTGTACTTCACACGCCCCGAAGTGCGCTCGTCACATGAATGTGATACTAAAAACCTTCATTTTTCTTTGAAACCTTGAGTCATGATGAATTCAGTGATCCCCAACATGATTCCACCTCTCGCCTGCTCTGCTATAAATTCTGGTGGTTCTGCATACATTTTGGTTACCAGCCAGGCTTATGCACTACGCAATGCTTCTCGCAAGATTAGGTTGATTGAGATTCCTTCCTCGAGCTTGTATCGAATCCACTAAATGCAGAACAAGTATGAGTTGTGCCATGGAAACCTCCCAAAGCATAAGGAAAGGCGCGTGAAGTGGAAGAAGTGTTGGTACCAAGCCCCAAATATTGACATTGATAAACGACTATCTGGAGGTCAGAGCATCCTTTGAACAGTTTGGATGCATGGCCTTTTGTAGGAAAATCCAAGAATTTAATGTGAGACTAGTCGAGCAGTTCACACTCAGTTTCGACAGTTTCCACGCAGTAATTACGGGTGTCACTATCCATGTAACTAAAGAAACTTTGTTGACCACGATGGAGATCCCTATGCATGGTGAAAGGTGGTTCAAAGGAATTTCCTAAGATGCGCAATGCTATGAAGACTTCATCAAGTGAGAATGTTTATATGGGAAGGTCAAGACGGGCGTTCCGAGTAGACTTTTGCAGGAACCTTTTAAGAAACTCCTAGAATAATTAGGATATATTTCACTTGTGAGGGGAGGTTCGATAGAGTACATTCACATCACATTAGATTTTTGATGCACTTCACGGAAAAGAGACCATTAAATCTACATTTTTTCTTACACCAAAGCCTCCAAGAGATGGCGTACTATGACCAGGCTGAAGCTGATCAGCCAAAAAGTAAAATATATCATGTCTCGCTGAATAAATTGTTGGTAGTTAAGAAGTTAAAATGGGTGGGAAGCAACTGGGATTCATTTTTGCTCACAGTGGGCATTCCCAAGGATCCAAAGGGAGATTTACCTCTGCTCTCGGAAAGGATAATATCACCCACGCAAAGGATAGAGGGGAAAGGATGCGTAGGAAGGAAGGATGTTGGAATCCCTATCCCCCCAACAACAAATACCCCAGAGAAGGGGTAGGCCAAGGAAGAACAAGGAAGTTGGGGAAGCTTGATTCCTGAGATAAACACGTGCAAAGTCGGCTATCGAAAAATTGCTCATCCGCACCATTCAATTAGAACCTATCAAAGGTACAAGTGGAGAAATATGGAGCAGGATGAGGAGGATAGATACCCAAGGAACATATGTTCATGAGTCATCTGAGTAGCTGAAACAAGAACAACTCTCTATCACCGAGATTTACCAGGAAAAAAGGGAACTAAGGCAATGGTTAGCAGCAAAGACCCTTGAGGTGTCACCATCACAAGGCTGCAAATGAAATGTGACGCATCTCAAGAGACAGCTCCAGGAAGCACAAGATACAATTATACAACTACACAAAACACAAAGGATGTTGGAAGAAAGGAATGCGAAGCACTTCAGAGAATGTGAAACGGTCAGGGAGAAAGTCCGTACAACTCTTGCCAACATGCAGATGAAACACGATTAATTGAGTCCATTCTTGTATTCTCAAACATGGTGTGGATTTTGACAGTTTTGAAGAAGGCGTCACCCTTAGACAGTTTTTTCATTTTGGTAATGATAGTGATAGTCAGCAGTCACTCGCAACGTACACACCCCAACAAATGAGCACGCGACAGAAATCAAGGTCGTTACAGTGGATGGCGGGAGTCCTATAGATCACTTGATCGTTCAAATACCCTATCAAAATAAGGCATCGACACATCACTCTCCCCATGATGATACCTTGCTGATAATCGAACCCCCATGGAAAAGACAAGCGATCATGATGCGACCGATTACAGTTGGTTTCTATTCCTGGAAAGGCATCATACAAAAGATCGCTTAATAGAGAACAAACAGTTTCCTAGATACTAGGGATAGTATCTAAAGAGAAAGGAAGCCCAAGCGGTGCCCTAGCCTATATATTTTTTCCTTTCGACGTAAGCTAGGTTGGTTGGCCAAACTAGTGTAGACAATGACTATTGAATGTAGTTTAAGCTCAATCGAAATTTAATGCAAAAGTCCTGAAGCTTTGATGAAAATATTCTAATTGTAGATGTTGGATGTATTGTTTCCTTTCTTTACGTACGTACTTCATTTATTCTTTATTCATATCTATTTCTGTCTGAATCGGAACGTAATTTTTAACCTAGGATTTATTGCGCAGTGCTCTAGGATTCGCTCCATTTAGACAAACTTTATTTCCTCTAAGTTAACTCTGAATTCATCCTCAGAGGTGCTCCAAGTTTCTTCACATGTTTTTTCCCTTCGCCACACACAATGATTTTAAACTGAAAATTGTTTCCTACTTAGCCTTTATCCTCTCAAGTTCAGTCACCAAGTCATTTGTTTCTATTGTTTTCTTAAATCAACTCCATAGCTCGAGGTCTTACTCTCTTTCGCTAATAGAGCCAGAACTTATTATTCAAAGGTGTTTAAATCTAGCCGACAGCTTAAATCCATATCGTGTATCGAGACAAAGTCTCTTGAGAGAGCCCTCTTCGGGCTCGAAAGGCTAGTTTCAGGTCTCAAAAATGGTTTGTAGGTTTCCTCTTTCATTTGTTTCTTAGCCGAATGAAGTTTACAGAGAGCTAACATTCTAGTGTCATTGTCGGGGATGGAATTGAATAATTTTTCCCTGGGATAATTTCTAAAGTTATAGTTTTGACCCCTGAGGGTGATGGAGGCATAAACATTTATATTGGCTGAAACCTTTACCCTAGAGACTCCAGTCAAAAAGACCAGTAGCTCAAAGTAGCGTGATTCAGGAACCCTAGCTCTGAAGATGATCTATACCAGAGAAAATCCTGACCCAAACCCTGTAGAGCCTATGTGCGATCCCAAGAAGCTTCTGTGTAGGATGATGGAGAAAGTGTAGAACCCATTCTATTACCTAGAAACAAGTCTATCCTAACTCGAAGATGGTGCGCAAAGCATTGATGACCTTAATTTTGATGCCCTCTTTGAGTAAACCTTGTTCATGTCTAAGTCAGAAACTGGTTCGAACGATATAGTTTTCGACCAGAAGAGATTTCAAGCTGTGATACCTAACAACATTCCCTAAATCCCTAACCCTCCTAGAGCCATGGCCGCCAAATTCGCCCCCTTCGTTCTTCTAACCCAACTACATGATTTTCCCCATAATTATAGTCAAAGGATCAAGCTCTACGATGCTGTAGGGAACGTTTCATCCCAAAAGCATCTGGATTGGTTCAATGATTTCATCAACCTAGAGGAGGTAGACTATGCAGACATGAAAATGAGGTTTTTCGCACTGATTATTTAGGGGGAGGTGAGGAAGTGGTTCAAATCCCTCCCAATAGAAAGCATTCAATACTTCATTGCATTCAAAACGTCTTTCATTACTGGATGGGGAGACAAGAAGAACCCCTTGCAGCTGTTGACGCAGTACAATAACATGAAGAGGGCACCGGAGGAGACAGTGCAAGAATTCTCATCTCGTTTCATGAGGTTTTATAACTCAATTCTCATAGAAGTCCAGCCACCCCCCGGGGTTGCGCAACTACAATATGTTGATTCCCTCGACACTTATTTGGCCTTGCTATTGAGAGAAAGAAGATAAAAAAATATATACGCCATGATGAGAAATGCAATAGAAGTCAAGGTAAACCTGATGGCATTGGGTAAGATCAAACATAGATTCAACAGAGGCGATAAGAAACCCCAAGGGGATGCACAACCATTGACATCTCGGTCCTCAGATGACAAATTTGACTTGATGATGAAGATGATGGAGAAACTAATGGAAAGAATGTCCATGGGAAACAGACCTAATCCCCGAGAACAAAATGACCCCCAACCCAGAAATTAGAACCTTAGAAGGGGTTAGGTCCCTCATATTAGACAAAGGGAGCAGAGAGACCAAGGCGACCAGCAAAAAAGGCCTTCATTCCAAAATAATTACACAGACGAGGATTTTGAACAGATTTTCCAAGACCAAATGAATTGTTGCGATGACAAGGACACACGTGTGTTTTTTACAAAGGGAGAACATGATCAATACATGAGAAAAAATGAAAATATTATGCTAGAGATGGAAGACACACTCTCCTGGGAAATGGAAGAATTCAGGAAAGGTTATCACAATGCCATCATGCAATTTTAGAAACAATACAACCTTAGGATAAATAAGGTGCCTACCAAACCTCAGTAGACAAATCCCATAAGGAAACCTCCAGCGGACACCCCTTCCACAAGTCACCCGAAGCCAGATAACCCGACCAATGATGTGACTGAAAAGGAAAAGTAAAAGGAGGAGGCCCCAAAGAAAGTGCCAGAGACAAGCCGAGAAACGCATGGCAAAGAGTTAGAAAAGGTCTCTCCCCCTTTTAACTTTGAGAATGAAATGGCCAAGATCAAAATCTATGTCCCATTCAACGAACTTATCAAAAAGGGTGAGTATTGGGAGCAGATTATTAAAATGCTAAAAATGGGAGAAACCCTTGACACTTTGAATGTCTAGGATGATCACCCTACTATTTTATTTGGTGCACGTGTGGAGGATACAATTGATACTAAGGATGTTCCCCCATTCTATTTTAGTCTCAAGATCCATGACATGACTCTGCATAACCCCATGTGGTATTTAGGTGTGTCGCACAACCTCATGCCAAAGGTGATCATGGACGAGTTGGGTTTGGACATCACGAGGCCCTATAAGGACCTCTTTTCTTTCGATTCAAAGAAAGTCAAATGTTTGGGTCTCATCAAATACTTGGTCATGTCACTGGCCTAAATTACTTCAAAGAACATGGTCATGGACGTGGTCGTGCCCGATATACCCCCTAATTTTGGCATGCTTTTATCCAAGTCGTGGGCTGCGAAATTAAAGGGAACTCTGCAAATGCACATGTCGTATGCCATTCTTGTATTTGCCTAGGAGAGACGGTTATACAAAGAAGTACTACTGAAGCACATGGTAAGCAGTAAGACGTAGCCGAATAACCATCCTATCTACTCCATCAACATTGACGTCCGCTCCTCTATATTCTACAATGACCTAATATTTGAAGAGGAAGATATGATAGTCGTCATGACTACCAATGATAAAGCCGCGCAATGAGCAGTAGAGTGCGTCGATCTGAGGAACTACACAGAGAATGAGATATGGAAAATTATTTTCAATGGTATTGTCAGCAAAGAAGGGGTAGGGGTGCTGTATGGATAAGTCCTCCCAAGGTGGACACAAAACTCTTCTCATACAATCTTACTTTCGATTGTACAAATAACATGGTTGAGTATGAGCCACTGATATTGGGCTTGAAGGTTTTGACATAATTGGGGGCAAAGAGGATAGAAATGCATGGGGACTCTGAGCTTGTTATAAACCAAGTGACAGGCATATATCAATCCAAACACCCTAGGCTGAGAGCATATAGGAACTTGGTGCTAGACCTCCTTGAATAATTCTCAAAGTATCATCTATCAGCTATCCCGAGGTGGGAAAATCATATCGCTAATGCATTGGCCACCTCGGCCTCGGTCTTTAAAATTCCCATATTTCCCAGCAGAAAATATGAGATTGAAGTCAAACACAGGCTGACAGTGCCTGATAATATCAAATATTGGCAAGTTTTTTAGGATGAAAAATAGGTGGAGATATTTCTCCAAATGAGTGATGAGTTCGCTAACATAAAAATCGATGACGAGTGTTGTTGCGATGAATATGGGAGCACAGATGCATGAAGTAATGGTGACCCTTTCCAGAACTAGATAGCGGTGACATAGTACAACTGAAAAATAACATCATCCCAAAGGGGCTACTTCCGTTGGAAAAGTTGTTTGACGGAAATGATGTGACCAGAAATCCCAAGATCACTGCAAACAATGAGGATTTCGAAGATTTCAACTTCGGGACTCAGGAGAACCCAAAAATAATAAAATTTTTGAAAATGATAAATCCAAAGGTCAAACAAGATTACTTCAAGCTCATGAAGGATTTCCTCGACGTTTTTGCTTAGAGTTATGATGACTTAAAGGTTTACGACACCAAATTGATTCAGCACGTCATTCCTCTCAAAGAAGAACAGAGGTATTTCAAACAAAACTTGAGATGGATAAATCCCCTACTGCTACCGCTAATCGAAAAAGAGGTAAAGAAACTCTTCGAAGATAAAATTATTATTTCTTTAAGGTTTTCGAAGTGGGTGGCCAACTTAGTGCATGTAAGAAAAAAGAGCGGTGAAATAAGATTGTGTGTGGGTTTTCGAAACTTGAACAAAGTGTCCCTCAAGGACCACTACCCACTCCCTAAAATGGACTATATTCTGCAAAAGGTAGTGGGGTCTCAGAAGATGTCCATGCTAGATGGTTTTTTGGGTTATAATTAGATCATGGTACACCTAGATGACAGGGAAAAGACAACTTTTACAACACCATGAGGAACGTTCATGTATGCTAAGATTCCTTTCATCCTGATGAAAGTTGGAGCTACCTTCCAGAGGAAGATGGACATAGAATTTGCTGAAGAAAAGGACAATTTTATCATGATCTATCTGGATGACATCACAGTATATTCTGACTCTGATGAACAACGCCTCCAGCATCTGAAGAAGGTCTTCCAGAAATGCAAGAAATTCGGCATATCATTGAATCCAAAAAAGTCACATTTTGGGATGCAAGAAGGAAAGTTGTTGGGGCACATCATCTCAAAGGAGGGTATTAAGCTAGACCCCAATAGGGTTTAAGGAATTCTGAAATTTGGCACTCCACGCAATAAGAAGGAGGTGCAATTCTTCCTGGGAAAAGTAAATTTCTTGAGAAGATTCATCTTGAACCTAGCAAAAATTATAAAACATATCACCTGCATGCTCAGAAAGGGGAACGAGATCAAGTGGAACCTGGAAGCCAGGAAATCATTTGAATATATCAAGGTAGCGTTGACTAAATCTCTCGTGCTAGCTAGTCTAGACTTCGCGAAACACTTCATCTTGTTTTCATTCACCTTGGAGCATACAATTGTCGACGTGTTGTTACAGAAAGACGATCAGAACTTTGAGAAGCCTATAGCCTATTTCAGCAGGACACTAATGGACTCTCCACTAAGGTATGACATTATGGAGAAACAAGCATACACCTTAGTAAAATCCCTAAAGGAGTTTAGAATGTACATATTACAATCCCACCTTATCGCTTATGTGCCCAACAACTTAGTCAAGGATATCCTGACTCAACCTGACCCTGAGGGAAGAAGAGATAAGTGTATAGCGGCCTTGTTGGAATATGACCTCGAAATCAAGCCCACGAAGTTGATTAATGGTCAGGGCCTTGCAAAGATGATGGTTTAGTCAGACTGTGACATTTTGGGAATAAACTTCATCATTGATCTCTTAGAGAATCCTTAGGAAGAAACAAATGCGCAGGTGTCTCAAAAGTTCATTGATTCACTATGGTATACAAACATCATCTATGTGTTGAGGAATTTGCAATACCCTCCAGGTTTAAGTAATACCAAGGCCATATTCTTAAAACTCAAAGCTATTAAGTTATGCATCTTGGATAACTCACTGTACTAGAAATATCCCGGAGGGATATTGCTGAGTTGTTTGTTGGAGAACGATGTGAAACGAGATATAGGGGAATTACACAAAGGTGACTATGAAGGACATCACTACTGGAAAACCATCGTGCATAAAATCCTAAGAGAAAGCTACTATTGGCCTAGCATCTTCACAAACGTTTACAAATAAGTTTCCAATTGCCATGGGTGTTAGATTTTTTATGGAAGGAAAAAGTTGCAGCCCCTTCCACTGAAACCGATCTCAACCGAAGCGCCTTTCATGCAATGGGGACTGGATTTTATAGGGGATATCCATATTCCATCATCGGTGCAACACAGATGGATACTCATGGCCACAGATTACTTCATGATATGGATAGAAACAATTCCAAAGAAGCAGGATACTGACACAGTCATTATTCAAGTTTATGAGACAAACATCCTGTTGAGATTTGGATTCCCTATCAATATCATAACAGATAATGTGGCCGCATTAAAGTCAAAGAGGATGGAGAAGTTTTGTCAGGATTACAATATAATTCTAGGACATTCTACACAGTATTATTCACAAGGAAATGGGTTAGGAGAATCGTCAAATAAAAGCTTGACCAAGATCATCAAAAGACTCTTACAAGACAACAAGAAGGCCTGGCATAAAAATATTATTTACGTGCTATGGTCGGTCATGTTCACTATCAAGAAGTCCATATCGACCTCAACATTCTAGATCATATACGGCGTAGATGCGGTTTTACCCACCTCACTGGGGTTACCTGTCAGGAAGTTCTTGTAGGATCAGGAAGACGAGCCAGATGACACCCAGAGGAGGATACATCAGTTGATTCACACACAAAATATGAGGGAGTAGGTGTATAATCAATCACAACTCCACCAAGAAAGGATGAAGAAAACGTTCGATAATCGTTCTAAGCAGAATGATTTTCAGATGGGGGACCTGGTGCTGAAATGGGACACGAGGAACGAAGACAAGGGAAAGCACGGAAAATTCGATCATCTCTGGATGGGTCCATTCAGAATCAGTGCATATCGAGGGAACAACACTTATTTTCTAGAAGATATTAATGGAGAACGTGTGGGTTGGGGTCCTGTAAATGGCAGGTTCCTTAAACACTATATGGTGCAATAAAATTCATTTAAGTCACATGTCGTTGTAAATGGTACGAGTCTATTCCCAAAGACTTAGGTCCTATTAGAAAGGAAGTTTTACGTGCTGAGGGTCAACGCAAGTTGTTAAATAGAAGTCACATCAAAAAGTGAAATGAGCATCATTAGCTCATTATGAGGGCTGAAAGAATGAAAAATCATGGCATTTGTATCACGTATGCTCTACATCCCTTATCAGTTGTACTTCAAATTACCTGAAGTGTGCTCATCGTATGAAAGGAATACGAAAAACAATTAGTTTTCTTCGAAAGCTCTAGTCGCCATGAATTCAGTGTTCCCCGGCATGATTCCACATCTCCCTCACTTGGTTGTAAATTCTGGTGGTTTTGCATACATTTTTGTTACCAGACAGGCTTATGCACTATGTAATTCTTCTCGCAAGCCAAGGTTGATTGAAATTCCTGCCTTGGGCCCGTATTGAATCCACCGCGCCTAGAACAAGTATGAATTGTGCCATGGAAACCTCCCAGAGCATAAGGAAAGGTGCACGAACTAGCAGAAGCGTTGGGCTCGAGCCCCAAAGATTGACATTGATAAAAGAATATCTAGAGGTCAGAGCATCCTTTGAATAGTTTAGATGCATGGCCTTTTGCAGGAAAATACAAGGATTTAATATGAGACTAGTCGGGCAGTTAGCAATCAGTTTCGATGGTTTCCACATGGTAATTGCAGGTGTCACTACCCATGTAACAGAAGAAACTTTGTCGATCGCGATGGAGATCCCTCTGCATGGAGAAAGGTGGTTCAAACGCATTCCCTTGGATGTGCAGTTCTATGAAGACTTCATCAAGAGATAATGTTTAGATGGGAAGGTCAAGACATGCATTCCGAGTAGACATTTGCAGGAACCTTTTCAGAAACTCCTTGAAATAATTAGGAGATATTTCACTTGTGAGGTGAGTTTTGACAGAGTACATTCACATCACACTATATTGCTGATGCACTTCATGGGAAGGAGACCATTAAATCTTCCTTTTTTCTTACACTAGATCCTTCGAGAGATGGCAAAATACGCCCAGGATGAAGCTGATCAACCGAAAAGGAAAATATATCATGTCTCGTTGATTAAATTGTTGGTAGTTGAGGAGTTAAAATGGGCAAGAAGAAACTGAGATTCGTTTTTGCTCACAGCGGGCATTCCCAAGGATCCAAAGGGATATTTCCCTCCGCCCGCAGAAAGGATAATATCACACCGTGTGGAGGATGAAGTGAGAAAGGTTGTGAAGGAAGGAAGGATGTTGGAATCCCTATCCCCCCAACAGCAAATACCCCAGATAAGGGGCAGGCCAAGGAAGAATAAGGAAGTTGGGGAAGCCCAAGTCCCGAGCGAAATGCTTGCAAAATCGGTTATTGAAGAATTCCTCATGCGTGTCATTTGGCTGGAACCTGCCAAAGGTACAAGTTGAGAAAGATGGAGTAGGATGAGGAGGACATATACCCAAGGCACAGATGTTTTTGAGCTATCTCAGTAGTTGAAACAAGAACAGCTCGCTATCGTCAAGATTTACCAGAAAAATAGGGAATTAAGGCAACAGTTAGCAGCAAAGACCCTTGAAGTGTTAGCATCACAAGCTTGTTAATGAAATGTGGCGTGGCTCAAGAGATAGCTCAGGGAAGTTCAGGATACAATCGTACAACTACGTGAAACACATAAGATGTTGGAAGAAAGGAATGTGAATCACTTCAGAGAATGTGAAGCGACCAGGGAGAAATTCCACACAGCTCTTGCCAACGTGTAGAAGAAACATGATTAACTGAGTCCATTCTTGTATTCTCAAACGTGGTGCAGATTTTGACAGTTTTGAAGAAGGCGACACCCTTAGACAGTTTTTTCATTTTGGTAATGGAAGTGACAGTCAGAAATCACTCACCACATATGCACCCCATCAATTGAGAATGCGACAGAAATCAAGGACATTACAGTGGATGGTGGGAGCCTGAAAGAGCACTTGATCGTTCAGATACCCTGTCAAAGGAAGGCATCGACAGATCACTCTCCCCATGAAAAGACCTTGCTGATAACTGAACCCCCATGGAAAAGAGAAGCAGCCATGATGTGATTGAATACAGTTGGTTTTTATTCTTGGAAAGATGTCATACGAAAGGTCGTTTAATAGAGAACATGCAGTTTCCTAGATACTAGGGATAGTATCTAGAGAGAAGGGAAGCACAAGCAATGCCCTAGCCTATTATTTTTTCCTTTCGATGTAAGCCAGGTTGGTTGGAAAAACTAGTGTAGACAGTGACTATTGAATGTAGTTTGAGCTCGATCAAAATTTAATGAAAATTTCCTGAAGCTTTGGGGAAAAGATTCTAATTGTAGCAGTTGGATGTATTGTTTCCTTTCTTTGTGTACGTACTTCCTATATTATTTATTCATATATATTTCTGTCCAAATCGAAACTTAATTTCGAACCTAGGATTCGCTATGCAGTTCCCTAGGATTCGTGCCATTTAGGAAAACCGTCTTTCCTCTAAGTTAACTACGAATTCATCCTCAGCGGTTCTCCGAGTTGCTTCATGTGTTTTTTCCCTTCACCACACACAATGATTTTAAACTGCAAATTATTTCTTACTTAGCCTTTATCCTCTCAAGTTTAGTCACCAAGTCATTTGTTTCTATCATTTTCTTAAATCGACTCCACAACCCGAGGTCTTACTCTCTTTCACCAATAGAACTAGAACTTATTATTCAAAGGTGTTTAAATCTAGCCGACAACTTAAAGCCATATCCTATACTGAGACAAAGTCTCCTGAGAGAGCCCTCTCTAGGCCTGAAAGTCTAGTGTCGAGTCTCAAAGTTGGTTTGTAGGTTGCCTCTATCATTCATTTCTCAACCGAATGAAGTTTACAGAGAGCTAACACAGTTGAAGACCCAAAATACAAGAATACCCTAAAACATAAAACTTTTACATATCAACACGACTATCGCCTCCCATATCCAGTCTTCTAGACCTCTATTTATACATTCCATGACTCTTATAAAACCATGGGCCGAAGCCCAGGTGCCAAAAACCCTGGGTCCACATAACCCTCATTTTAAGGAATTCATCGACCTGTTCTTCCTTCTTCTCAGCAATGTGCTCCAAAGAACCCATTAGTGTCTTCTTCCTCTTGTTGACTTTTCCACGATCTATCTTCTTTCCTGATTTGTCTTCCTTGATCTTCTCTTTCAACGACTTACTTTATTTTACTTCATTCCTTCTTTTATTCTTCTTTAACCACTTTGACCCTTCCTCGGTTTGTGTCCCTTTCACACACTTCATACTTTGTCTTTCTTCTTCCTTAATCTTCGTTTTCTTCCTTAATACATGGCCAATGGCCAAAAATCCCCCAACACTCACATGTGACTCGTCCTGAGTCACTACAGGGTTGAGCCTTCTGTATTACTTTGACTGAAGACTGTGCGAAGCAGCCTGTGCTTTCTTCTCTATCCCTCCCTATCATGTGCCTATCTTTTCTATGTCTGGTACCCAACTTCAACTGCACCTGGTACCTAGACCCTTCTTCCTTTGCTTTTACTGAGAGCTGCGAGGCAGCAGGTTGTTACAATACAGCTTCAACTGGCTCCCATTTACTAACCCATCCTTCCATTCTCCATTAATAGTCTTCAGCTGCATAGCTCCACCTTCTGTAACATAGACAACCTCGAATGGCCCAAGACAATGTGTCCTAAACTTTCCTGGATGCTTCATGAACTTGTTTTCCTATAAAAGTACCAAATCTCCTTGTTTAAATGATTTCTTCTTGATATTTTTGTCATGGTAAGCCTTTTCTCATTCTTTTTGTACCTTCTGATGAAATACTACAATGAACATGTCTTCCTATAGTTTCATCAACTATGTGAGCCTGTCTTGAACAACATAGGTGTCATCCATACCTGTAAATGTTGCAACTCTTAAACTAGGAACCAAATATTCCATAGGTATCACTGCTTCCTGGCCATAAACTACCTTGAAGGGAGTATGTGTTGTTAAATTTTTGCAAGCAGTTCGATAATCCAATAACACTGATGGAATTCTCAAATCCCAATCATCTTTGTTAACACTGAAAATCTTAGTCAACGTTGTCTCCAAAATCTTATTGTAAGATTCAATTGTACCATTCGCCTGTGGGTGATATGGTGTGCTCTTTTGATGGTGAACTTCAAAATCTTGAGTTGAGGATTCAATAGTTTTGTTAATGAAGTGTGTGCCTTGATCACTCATAAGGATCTTCAGGCATCCAAATTTGGTTATGATATCATCAAAGATGAACCACGCAGTTGTAGTTGCACTACAATCTTTAACTCCTCTTTCTTCTGCCCATCTGGTCAAATACTATGTAGCAGTGATGATATATCAAACTCTTGTGTGCTTTCCTGGTGGGCTGATAGGTCCCACAAAGTCAATAGCCCATTTCTCAAATGCCTGTAAAGTTAACTGAGGTGCTAAAGGCATCTCATCCCTTCTATAGGCTTCCCTACTCTTTGACATACATCACAGGCTCTGTAGTATTCCTTATCATTTTTATGTAAAGTGGGCCACTAGAGGCCAGCTCTAAGAACCTTCTGCAATGTTTCTTTTCCTACATAATGTCCTCCCGCGATGCCTTCATGTGATTCTGCAAGAATCAATGGTCTTTCTGACTCCATAACACATCTTCTTAAGATCTCATCTGGTCCCATATTATAAAATTGTCCAGCTAAAGTTGAAAATATGTAGCATGGACTACCAACTATTTCTTCTGAATAATTGTATACTCACGAGGTGCCATTCCTACTAACAGGAACTGGACTATCTTGGTGAAGTGATCATCAAATTTCTTGATGGCCAACAACTGTGCATCTGGTAGTGTATCATCCAAACTGGTAGGTTCCTCTCCATGTTATAACCTGGATAAGTGGTCAGGTCCCTTATTCATTCTTACTCGCTTGACCACAATCTCAAAGTCATATTCCTGGAATAATAATATCCATATACATATTCTTCCCCCCAACACTGGCTTTTTGACTAAGTACTTCAATGAAAAATGATCAGTAAACATCTTAAAATGTCCTCCCAACAAGTAGTTTTGGCATAGGGAAAAACCCAGGATTCAATGCTTCAACAACGCACCAAAAATACCCTAACTACCATCTCTTTCGACAATGCCTGCAAAGTAGGCGAAGTCTCACCCGAGGTAGAGGCAGTGGGTTACAGGAATCAGGTGTCTATAACCAAGCTGGGACACAGATCTGTGATAACAACACTTCACAAAGTACTTAGAAG
>JASDQU010012753.1:103008-119291 GCA_032191745.1 Picea mariana | reverse complement strand
ATTGCATTTTTTGAGAATATGGGTTAGGCAGTTTCGTTGTGGTTGTCTTCATTGGATGTTACATGTGTTTTATGATTGTATTTCATTTAGGATTTATTTGTATTGGACTGATAATTTTGTATTAAAACTTGCTAACAATTTTCTTACCTTACAAATACAGATAGCTGGAAAAGTCCTTGGGTGCAATCTGATTAGAAAAAGGATGAAATCTTGGCTGGAGATTGGGTGCACATGGCAGGGAAATGGAATGGGGATCCAAATAAAAAAAGTAAGTATAAACAAAATAAAAAAAACGTGTACAAATATAGATAGCTGGAAAAGTCGTTGGGTGCAATCTGATTGGAAAAAGGATGAAAGCTTGGCTGGAGATTGGGTGCACACGGCAGGGAAATGAAATGGGGATCCAAATAAAAAAACATAAGTATAAACAAAATAAAAAAACGTGAAAATACACACCCTTGCGACAAAACAGATTTGGTTCCAAGTTTGCAGTTTTTGTCCCACAATTTAAATAAATATCTTTAAGGAATTTAAAGATGAAAGACCAGGTAACTAGTAAATACCTATCAAGACGTTTACAAAGTTGAAACCCTGGTAATTATTCACCACCAAAGCCTCGCGCAGCACCTTCTGAGTTTCTTCTGCTCTGAACAGGCGGCTCCATGGACCACCAGGCTAATAACTGTAACAAATTCTTCTCTGAACAGGCAGCTCCACCACTAGCATCTCTTGCCTTCTTTCCGTTCTGTAGAGGGGAAATAAACATGAAAATTCAATATATGTAAACTGGGCCTTGGCGATTTAGAGATTTTCTGGATGGTCAATAGATAGTAGACTCTGTAGTTCTCACGAACGAACCAAACAAGTAACAAAGCTATGATTTTAACCCTGGGCAAATTCCATACAATTTATACTAGGTGGGAGGGCCAAAATGTGGCTACCCAGTGCCCATACCACAAAATCTGGGCGAATTAAACCATAAACCCCGATTTTACCAAATGGCAGGGCAAAGAAGCTATCAGAAATTCCCATACTTCTAGAAATTTGGCTAATGGAATCTTGTCCGTCCAAATTTCAGGGGCGAAATATAATTTTTTTTCCTCTATCTCTCCTAAAAACAAGGGCTAACCCTGTACATGATTTTTCCCCTAAAATAAATTATGGACTAATGATATAAGTTTTAAAAAATCACTTTAATACAAAAAATTTGCCCAATAAAAAATTGGAAGCCCCTAAATTTCGCCCATGAGCGAAATTTCGCCCCTAAAATCATCTATGCTTCATGTTTTAAAAATATAAGACAGATGGTGAAAGGAAATTCGTAAAATGATTGCCCCCATCTGGTCCAATAGAGATGATGAAAGAAAATTCATTAAATGATTGCCCTTATCTCAGCATTTAAATGAAAAATTACTAATGGAAGTGGTGAAAGGAAATTCAATGTGGGAAATTAGATAACTTCACCAGGGGACTGAACAGACTCACTGGCAGTGAAGCAATTTCTACGATATCTGCAAGGTTGTTATACATGAATTATAATGTGCTCTAGTAACTAGTTCTTTTTTTACTAGATCTACATCCTAAGCTAACACGGGACTTCCTAATTAAAAACATTGAAATTACTTTACCTTGATGCGGACAAAATTGAACAAAGCCTGGTAGAATGATTAAGTTTGTTTTGATTATCTTAAAAAAATCTGAAGTCATTTTTAAGTAAAGGAAGCTACTGATAATTCTAAACTCGAGATCAATGAATGATTAAGTTTTGAAGGTTTTCAGAGATAAGGATGAAATCCTAAGTTCTTTTGTGTGACCTCTTTCAGAATGTGTTTCACTGAAATGAAATAATGACTCCATTTACCCAATAAAGGCACTTGGTATACTGTTCTTCTTGTCCCATAGGGAGACAAGATCCCTAGATGGAGCCTATGTTGAAACATTTATTTTTCTAAGCTTTAGACTTAAATAGGTTTAATTATCGTTAAATAAAGACAAATGCACACTTGGATATCACCATTGATGAGGTCTTTCGTTTGATACAACGATCCTAATTTCTTGAAATTTATGGAGTCGTCCACTAGATAAAGGGTCAAATTGCTAAAAACGGTCTTCAAAATATCAGGTTTCAGGGTTTCACAGACCTAACAGTCCAACATATAAAGAGTCTCAACGTCCCGACATGTGAAATCGTGAAACTACGATAAGTTTTAAGCCATGTTAATTAAGGAGGTAAAAGTGATTAGTACTAACTAATCACATCGCGACTTCACAATTCGAAGATCCTGCCTCGAGTGACCAGCAAAGCCCCGATATATGAAATTGCGAAACTAGCTTAAAATTAAACTGGGTTAATTAAACGATTAATAATGATTAGTGATAATTAAATCATATCACAATTTCGTGTTTCGGGAATCCTGTCTTGAATGACAACTTGAAATCCTGATACCCGAAGTCGCGAAGCCATTAACTAATCACAATTAATTAAAAGGTTAAACCCGATTAATATTAATTAATCAACTCGTGATTCAGGGAACATAACGTGAAACGAAATAAGATTGCCTGGGACTCCAAACCCCGAAATGGATTAAGGATTAAGCACGATTAATTGATAGGATAAATCTTGATTTATTAACACCTTAAATAGTCTTATCTCCTGTAAAATTTATGTTGGTTTGAAATGCGGGTAAATTCAAATGATCTCTACGCTTTTCCCAGGTCACAAAATATCGACCATTAATGACATTAATAGTTGATTTAGGGAAATGATTTCAAATAAGATCCTGCTTTATCGCCCAAATCTTTTGAATAAAGGAATTAAACGTGTTGTTAGAAAAGGACTACGCAGATTGATACGCTTAAGGCAAAGAAGATTTTTTAATTTTTTGAATTACATTCTCGTTTTCACAGAGCTTGCCTAACGAGATACTAAGTCCTGTGTGTTTTCTGTGACAAATAGCAGGCTTTCTTTTTAGAATTGCTACCATGCCGCCATGAAAAGTAGCTAAAGTGACTAGTGAGGGTTTGGGACATAGTTCAGAGGTTATCTCTCATACCTCACCCAGAAGTATAAACACAGTTAAAACCTGGACGAACGTATTCAACATCCTATAGTACGAGCTGATAAAATTCCCTGATGATTCAAGCGACAATGAAAAGGAAGACTTATCTATCAAATACAAGACTATTGCTCAGGCAGAGATGCATAAGGTAGCAACAAGGCCGAGTCTTTTACCCTACAATGACATGATTAAATGGGCACTAGATCATGTGGATGTCCCAACTAGAACTATTTTCAACTCTCAGAAGGTGGTTGTTGGGTCATTTCGGCCGAAACACATATAGGTGATGTATAAGTTGTCTCCAACATCAAACTTCACTTACAATACCAGTTTTCTAGAGAATTTCAGCAAGAAGGAGTGTGATCAATATGGTAAGAATCTTTCGGATTTGATCAAGAACTGGTGCTCAACTGGTGCTCACACCCCAAAAATTTCAGAGTTGATTCTCACGGCATATACTCAATCTCATCATTGCAACCACATTTCATGTATATAGCCATGATGGTGTGCATACTTTATGGAAAAGAGAACACAACCAATTTCTTTCTACCATGGGTACCCATTATACACACGGTGGCGGAAGGTATTCTTTTGACTGGGCCAAGATATTATCGGATAGTCCGACCAGTGAAATTACAGAATACCAGGCAAAGAAAACCAAGGGGAAATCAACTTCATTTTTTATGTCAGCTTATATTATGGACGCCATTTGTTTCATGATGCCTTTCTCGCTAATGGGCTGGAGCTGGCCTCTAGATAGCATAGAACCAATTCATATTTATCATTCAAAACTCTGGGAAGACAAGGCGAAAGATTTATTTTATGAAATCTATAATTGGGTAGCAATGTCGATGCACATTGCTATTTTTGGTCACCCACCTCCTAGAATTTCAGATACAGTTGTGGCTAACCTGGATAAAGTGGCAGACTGGTATATCGAGGAGCACTTCTCTTACATCAAATTGTTTGGTTGTTTAGTTCCCCCATACGCTTTACCGCAATTTTTACCAAACCGATTGGTGTGCCGCAAGGTCGCACGACAGATTGTACTCGACGGTATTAGCAAAGAACTCAAAGCCGTGTAGAAAAAGGTATGGTCATCTTTTCCCTTACAGATTGGTGTATTGTCTTTATTGGATTTCAGCCACTCCAAAGTGGAAGTTGTGGCATTAGAAGAAATAAAGTTGGTTAACATTGAATTTAAGAAGCACGACCCGCAAAAGGTTATGGGTAACCATATGGCCAGTTGCAATCTTAAAAAGTATGAACATGAAGAATCCCTTCAGGATGAAGTGTTCCGAGGGGTGAGATCTTACCAAGAAGTTATGATCCGATTCTAAGCCTTATCACTAGATAAAATGGTTGATTTTTACAACTTCCAAAAACACTGAAGGTGTAGTATTCCGAAAGTATTACAAGGGGAAAACCCAATGTCTCTCGCTACACAGCAAACAAAGACCCAGAAGCCAGAAGTCGGAAGCTCTAGCAAACAAGAAGTCCTAGAAAAATTAGAAAAGTCTGAGATCTCGACTCATAAAAAGGATACCCTGGCAACAAAGGTATCTAACATAGATGATTTTAGGGGCTAAATTTCGCAAATGGGCTAATTTTCCATGGTTTTTCCCAAAAAATGATTCGCTAATTTCCATTTTTTTTTAAAACAATTCGCCCAAATTCTATAGAATAAAATTATTTTACCTTAAAAATCACCAATTGTTTATAGAAACTATATAAAATATTTAGAAATTTGAATATTTTTACAAATCTATCGCCAAACATTTTACATTTTGCATATTAAGGACTACTAATATTAGCCCAGGTTTCTACATTTTAATATAAATTTCCATCCTTAAAATCATCCCTGGTATCTGATGACCAAACCAAAGATCAAGCAAAGACGTTAATAAAGAAAGGAGAATATAGTCCATTGTCTTCACTAGATAAATCAAATACATGAGGAACCGTAAAACAATTATCTACAGAAATCAACAGCCCCATTCAGGTTGTCATGCCATTGCAATTCACCAAAGGAAACCCTAATGTATAGGTAATACTCATAGAAGATCTCTCGCCCATATCTATTGAAGAGATACCTCCCTTCGATTTCTTTTTCAGTAAGAAAAGGAAAGTTGTGGTGAAGAAAGAAATGCACCAGAAAGAAGGTGCAATGGTCAAAAAACACTGAGTATTATTGGATGGACAGAGTTTGAAAGATGAAGATTTTTCTACAGAGGTAGTCGGCTCTTTGGAAGATTTTGCAATAGCTGACCTATTCTCAGTCGATAATCTGAAAGAAAGACTGAAGCAGAGGAATCAGATGATAAGTCAGTTGCATAATCAAATAAGGAATACAGAAAAGAATGTTAGAGAAGAAGTCAATAAAGGACTGGAACATGCCAAAGCTAGTGATAAACAGGAAATCCAACTGCTCAAGTCCAGCCTTGACGAGATGCATAAGAAGATGCAAGTAAGCGAAAGACAGACTATTTAGTAAGATAAGTTGATAAAGCAGTTACAAGACAAGATCAATTCCACTGAGAAAATGGTTGTGGATATAACACTATTTCAATTTCAAGTGTGGGAGGTTCTAAAGAAACTAGAAATAGCTCAACAAAGCCTGCTCTCTAAAGTAAAAATCATCCAAAATCATTCTCAGGTGATGGATGAAGCATTAAGTAATATTGTTTTAAGAGAGAGAGAGAGGCTAGCATTGCCTGAACTACCTTCCAAAAAGAGTTTATATCATTAGAAAAAGAAGGAAGAGCTATGGCATCTATGCTGTCCATTTTAGAGCAAACCAGAGGTGATATTATACTAAAGACTTGGGAGTCAAACATAGCCGAAGGTAGGAAAATGGCTAAGGAATTCAAAGAATCCTGTGAATAAGTTTTTTGTTCACTTGAAAAAAAATTATTAGGCTTCAATAAAGAAGATATTTTTGGGACATTGGGTCAGATTAATATAAACAAACATCATCTTGACATTAAAACAAATATGGAAGAAGACCAAGCTGAAATATTACAGATAAAATAGGTCGATATTGCTCAAATAGATATATGGCTAGTGAAGCCTAGTCTACAACTACAGTCTATTATTTCAGAGGATAGATGAATAGAAGAGAGATTGCCTCAGCTGGAAAAGAAATTATACATTTTTTAGGCTAATAATTTAACAGGGTCTTCCAGGTTGGTGGCCAAATTTGTGGGCAGGTGCATCAAATGTATTGAGCAAGGAAAAGATAGTATCTCTCGGAACAAATGAATACAATCTGTGTACATTTTCTATTTCTAAACTAGAAGACAGGAAAGGAAAATGTTCATACTAGCATAACGAGAAGATCAAGAAGATTGCAAATGAAACGTTTCATTTTCCATATTTTTAAATTTTAATTATTCTAAAGACAGAGGAATTCCAACCGTTTGAGGTTGAGAGCTTTTGTATAAATGCATATTCGAAAGAATGAGCAAGGACTGCTTCTTTCTGGTTATAATTGAGAAAACTCTTCTCATTGAGAATTAATACAAGTGCAGACCAGAGATTCCACATTTCATCCCTTTGAGTTAAGTGTTATTCTGTCTTTCCATATTCTGGCATCTTTTCACATATTTCCTTGATGGATTCCTAATCGCAATTTAGTACAACATCTATTGTGGTTATATTTCATTCAGTGATCTGGTGACAAATAGATTTTCCTCTGTATTGGCTATTAGCAAATACAATACCTATGAGTAATTAGATTACTATATTTTATGCTTCATTAAAGGTTACATTATCCATTTTCTTCTTCTGTAACAAAGTAAGATTCTTTTGTATTTGATGCCTTGCTTTGTCTAACAACTTTATGTTTTTCTCTCATTACATCCAATATTTTCAAATTTAACTCAGACATGAAAAACGACCTCTGATTTGTTATACTATTAATTCAATTTAAGAAATTTCTCTCACATATCTGAGATAGAAAAAGCAAACTTAAACTTTCCTTA
Organism: Picea mariana; assembly: GCA_032191745.1. Classification (NCBI taxonomy): domain Eukaryota; kingdom Viridiplantae; phylum Streptophyta; class Pinopsida; order Pinales; family Pinaceae; genus Picea; species Picea mariana. The sequence continues at coordinate 112,249 of JASDQU010012753.1, read as the reverse complement.
TTTCCTGATGCCTGCCATTGTGCTTTGAGCCTTAAGTGCAAACTGAAGAACAACAATGTCTATCCTCCTTGGCAATTCTGATCTGGTGATAGCCTAAAAAGCCATTTGTGAATGAATAAACTTATTTTCCTTCTACATTATCTAGAACCTCATCCATAAAAGGTGTAGGAAATGGATCATGTAAACATGCATCATTCAATTTCCTTAGATCTATGCAGATTATGATTTCTCTTGTCTTCTTATCTTGGACCACCATAGGGATGATCCATTCAGAGTCTTCCACTGGTTCTATAATTCTCGCTTCCAGCATTCTATCTAATTCAGTCTTAACATTCTACTTGTACTTGGGATTCAGCCGGTAAGGCCTCGGCTTGACAGAACTTGCATCTACTTTCAAAGGAATCTTCATTTCTCCCATGGGCCCTTTAATGCCATTCATGTCTGTGAGATTGGTTGGAAACAAGTCCTAATGCTCATGCAATAATTCTGTAATTTTACTAATAGTAGCATCATCCCAATAGTCTCCAACATTTTCCAACTTAGGTGCTTGCTCTATTCCAATATTAACCTTCTTAATCTTAATAGGCTGCCCAACAAAAGGTAATTCAATCCTTGGCCCTTTTGTATCTCTTTGTCGTTCAGTTTCTGAAATGTTCACATTCCTAGGGTCATCATCCTCACCGGCATTAATATTATAACAACCCTCTAACCGTTGAAGAGGCACAATCCATTCATCTTCTTCTTGTTCAACAGGGGGGTTACGTGCCTCCTCAAAGACCTTTTGTCTTACAATTTGTAAATCTTTATCTATTGTGGGGTACTGACTTTCAAATAGGAACATAGCTATAAAGTTTTGGGTCATACCATACCAATATGTAGTGACCTAGCGTAGTTCTGCTTAAAAGCCTTAGCCTTCATGCCCTAGCAAACTTCATAGCATTATTCCTAGAATATAATTCCAGATTACAACATCACAACCTCAAAACAACATACCTCGCAACATCATAGACCTTAGTCCTTCATAGCTCACCTTTAAAACTCCAAGAAAACTTCTCTCGCACACCTTTAGACCCCAATAATACTTCTCTTTTGCACACTTTTACTTACTCTTCTTGTTTGGATACACACATATACCATGTATTTATAGTGTTTATGCATTCACTTATGGGGCCAACTTGTAAAATTGGTTGGGCCAACTTGTACTTTCTAGTTGGACCAACCTAACAGAATCTTTCATATCTCCTAATTCTTATGGGATTAAAGGGAGTGTCATATATCGTTGGAAAGGTCTCGGAATAAGATTTTCAACCATATATCCTATTCTTCCATTTGAGCTAGGTATTGAAAGTAAAAATATCTTCAAAGATGGGGTATCCAAATTGAGCATCAAAAATCCAAAAACAATATTTCCAACAATATCCTTCTTGCAATCTTAATCTTGGACATCTATAGTCTCCCCTGTCTTTGACATCAATGAAAACAATATTTTCAACATAAATTTGAAAAGACATACTTAGGTTATTTGCATTATTTATTTGGCCTCCAATTATTGCAAAACAAGGAAGGAATTCCCTTTTCCGAGTCTAAGTATTCATGTGACCTTGTGCACTGCTTTCACATGGAAGATTGTAAACCAACCCCATCTCCCTTCCAGTCTGGAGTCAAAATTTTCGCCACCTATACTACACCCAGAGTAGATACCACTTTATATCATCAATTATTTGGTCATCTTTTATATTTGACTCATACTTTTGATATTCCCTTTGTTGTTGGTCTTGTTCCTGGTATATGCAAACACCCCATGAGATCCATTAGAAAACAACAAAAATGATACTTCAATATATTCAAGGTAGAGTTCAATTTGAAATATTGATCTGTATTTGTGGGCGGAACGAAATGAATAATAGATTGAGTACAATAACACAGAGATACGAAGAACAACAATAGATATCTAGTGAACAATCACTTCTATTGAATAAAGAAAATAGGTTGAAACTGTAAAATTGCAGAACTAAAAACAAATTGTTTGAATGGTGGTAGCTATCTCTGAGAAGAGATGTGGCTACTACGCATGTCCATTTGAGCATAATGATTATAATGAGGCTCCAGAGGCCTTTTTAAGATTAATAATGAATGCCAAAACCCTAGACATCCAAAAACCTAACCCTAGGAGATGAAACACCAAAAGTTATGTGGGCCCCGATGGGTAAGTTGGTACCTCAACTTCATGGGATCATAACTTTTGCATATGACTTTCATTTTAGGCATGTGATAGACCGTTGGAAAGGTAATTTCGATAACTACATATCATGTCGTCAAACTCTAATTTTTCTATAGTTTGTTTGTGGTAAGCCGAAAAAACATTGTTTAGGGCCCCAAAACGGCCCTGGAAGTACAGAAAGATGTATTGACATGAAAACCTCCAAAATAAGCTAGTTGGAATAGGTGGGTGGCCACCAATATCCACCTGGATGTTGTGTAGGGATTCAGGATAGCCTCGAAAGTGCAGAACCCACAATTACAAAGAAATGTCATCATTACAGAGAAACATGTTGAACTAAAAATTGTCAAGAGAAGTTAGTTGGAATAGGTGGGTGGCCATCAATATCCACCTGGATCAATCCTCCCCCCTTAGGAATAAATGGTCTCCATTGCATTGAATGCCTCCATCAGGTGAGGAAATTTATGTTGAATCTGGCCACGGGAGAGCCACTTGCCTTGGTGCAAGAGCTGCCCTGCCTTGACAACTCGATAAAGTTGGATCCTCTGCTAATGAGTGCGCTTAACCTATGTGTCCACTATCTTATCAGTGGATGCATATTCCATGCAGTCAGGTTTGAGCTTTTTTGGTGTCAAATGTTATGCGATCTCCGAGGTGTCCAATAATGGTGGAAAATATGGCCAGAGGAGGTCCACATTGAACACCGGGTGCAAGCTAAGGAAAGGGGGGAGCGTTGAGCTCAAAATCATTGTCACACACATCCTTGGTGATAGTGTAAGGCCCATAACGAAGTGGACGAAGCTTCCGATGGGGACCTATAAGGCGCTCTTTCTACAAATGTAGCCAGACCTTGTCTCCCACCTTAAACTTGTGTGGTACCTGGTGTTGATCATGGAGTTGCTTGTATTTAGCATTGGCTTTCTGCAAAATATCGTGGAACTGTTGGCGGATGTGTTGAATCCTCTTAATGAATTTGGTGGATTTTTTGGCCTCAGACTGAACATGGGAAGATTATTTCTTTGTGGTTGCAAGAGGTAGTGCAACATCAATGGGACCCAATGGTTGGAATCCCATCCCCACTTGAAATGGGATATGGTTGGTGGAGCTATGGATAGCCATGTTGTAGTTGTGTTGAATATAGGGAAGACTCTCATCGCATGTATGTAGATGCTTAGATTTATACATGCACAGAATGTGCATAATCATCCGATTGATGAGCTCTGCTTGGCCATCGGTTTTAGGGTGGAAGGTAGTGGATTTAGTGAGCTTGGTGTCCAATAGTGACCAGAGACTCGACTAAAATGTGTTGAGGAACCTTTTGTCCCAATATGAGATGATGGTCCGTGGTATCCCAAAATGGACTCACACTCATTCAAAGAAGATCTTGGCAGTATCTGTCATTGTGATACTCTTCTTGCAGGCTGTGAGAATAACCATCTTCGAAACTTGATCAACCACCACAAATATGCAATGATTTCCTTTCTTGGTGGACGGAAGGCCATACATGCAATCCATCGAGATGGATTCCCAAGGCCTCTCGGGAGTAGGAAGATGGGTGTATAAGCCTTGCTTCTTGATGGATGGCTTGACAATGGCACAGGAAGTGCAAGATCTAATATACTTACTGACATCCTGTTGAAGTTTTGAAAAATAAAAATGTTTCTATAGAACGGCCACAGTTTTTGACACTCCAAAATGTCTTGCCATTCGATTGTAGTGAGCCTCCCAAATCATATTTGCACGTTCGCTTGCGCAAACACAAAGGTGGCCCAGATGGCATAAAAATCCATCATGAATGTGAAAATCGATGCCATTCACGCCTGTACCCAAGAGCTGATAGGTGGTGTCGAAGTCATGATCTCGCTGATAAATTTGGGGCCACTAAGATGCCTCATTCCCATGTGAATGGAGCACGGTGGTGAGTGCAACAACGGGAGGTCGAATGAGGCAATCAGAGACACGATTTGTGCTCCCTGTCATATACTTGATGTTGATATGGAACTACTACATGTATGTAGACCACTTTTGATGGCTGTCATTCTCCAACTTCCCCTGTGTCTGTATGACCTACAGAGGCTTGTGATCAGTGTGGATGATTGTCTCCTTTCCCAGAATGTAATGTTTCCATTGACGACAAGCTTGCACAATGGAATGCATTTCCTTATCATAGGTGGGGCATTCCCAAACAGTGTCTAAGAGTGTCTCACTATGGTATGTTATTGGATGATCATGTTGAGTGAGAACTGTGCTTACATCATAGTTGGATGCATCAGTCTCAATCTCGAATGGTTGTTGCAGATCGGGTAAGGAGAATATTGGAGCTGATCACAAGTGATGCTTTAGATCATCAAATTCTCAATGTTGTGCCTTCCCCCATGCGAACTTTTCCTTGCCACCGCCCTTGGTCACTTAGTTGAGGGCCCATGCAATATGGGAGAATCCCAACACAAACTGTCAGTAAAAGTTGGCAAGTCCCAAGAATCTTTGAAGCTCGGTTAGTGTGATCAAAGTCAGCCAGTCACGGATGACTTGGATCTTAGCTCGATCCACATGTACCCCATGCTCATCAACAATTTATCCCAAGTATTGAACCATGTTCATGCTAAAGGAACTTTTTTCCAAATTGACATATAGCTTGTGTTGCCGTAGAGTGCTCAAAACCTATTGAATATGTTGCATGTGTTCCTCCCAAGTTTTGTTGAAGATGAGGATGTCATCCAGATATACCACCACAAAAGAATTGGTGAAGGTTTTCAATACATTATCCATCAACCTCATGAAAGTTGTTGGTGCATTTGTTAAGCCAAAGGCCATGACTAGTGATTCGAAGAGACCTTTTTTAGATTTGAAAGTTGTCTTCCATACATCGGTCGATTTGATGGGAACTTGGTGGTAGCCATACTTTAGGTCAATCTTGCTAAAGAACTTTTACCCCTTGATTTGGTCAAGAAGATCATCAATTCAGGGAATTGGGTACCAGTCCCTGACTGTAATTTTGTTTAATTCTTTGTAATCAATGCAGATCTACCAGGTCCCGTCTTTCTTCTACACCAGTACAATCATGATTCTGCAAGGGGAGGAGTTGGGTCTGATGTGCCCCTTTTGAAGCAACTCTTGGATTTGACACTTGATTTCATCATTTTCCATTAGCGAGTGACGATAGATTGGTCCATTAGGAAGAGGTGCACCAGGGGTGAGATAAATTGGATGCTTGACTTGGTAGTGCGTCAGTACCTCGATGGGTGAGGATAAGATGTCTCTGTACTCTTCCACGATCTCGTACACTTGCTTCTGTTGCAAAGAGAGGCTCTATGTAGAGGTCACAGATGTGGTGATGACGTTTTACTTACTGTGAGAACGGATCACAAAGAAGACAAACTTCACAGTCTGTGAAATGACCTTACTGCATTGCTTAGCAGAGATTAAATAAATAACGGTAGGAGGCGCTACCTCTGGTATCCTATACAATTGTCTACCCAAAGTAATAATAATATTGTGGGGTCTAGACTCATACACATCATATCACTTCCACAAACATGGTTGGCCTAAAAGAACATCACAAACTTCAAGGGGAACAATATCACACAATACCTCATCTTTGAAGGGCTTGATGTCGTAGGACAGACGACACTGTTGGTCGACGCAGAGATCTCTTCCTTGGCGAAGCCAATTGATGGTGTAGGGATGTGGGTGCGGTGTCATTGGAAGGTCCAACCGCTTGATTACCTTTGTTGATATCAAGTTCTTATGACTGCCACTATCAACAATGAAATGAAGCAGATCCCCCTTTACCCACATCTGTGAGTGAAAGAGACATTCCCCTTCCTCTGGTTCTTCTGGTTTGCTTGGCTGGACTTTGGTGGTAGTGACAGTGGCATTGGGTTTTGCATCGATAATCCACTTCCCTCTTTTTGGATTTGATTCGAAGTTAGAATCAGCCTCTGACTCGGAAGCTTTCATATCGGGCACTAGTGACTGCTTGGAGTGACATTCTTCGGTGTTGTGACAATGGATTTTATGGTATTCACACCACTTTCCTATGTCCTTCTTCGACTTCTCATTACTCTTCTTGGGTTGTGGCTTGGATTGGTTGTCCTGAGAGTGGCCATCTTTGTTCTATCCCTTGTTTTGTGGGTTGGGGCCACCTTTGCCCTGCTTCGACTATGAGAAGTTTGTAGATCTAAACTCTCACCTCTTCTACTTAAATTTATGCTCGATCTTGACAACATATCTATAAGCCACACCTAATGATGCGATATCTAGAAACTCCATTTTTGTTTGAAAGTATTTATGCAGACAGTCGCGGTATTTGAGCACCAGATGTCGTTCAGAGTCTTTGATACCCAATTTGGTGTGCAAAGTATGGAAAATATTGGTGAAATTTGGTACTGTCCAGTCCCTTTCCTAACGCATCGTGGTCCATCTTGTGTACTGGTCCTCGTAGCTTCCAACAAGGTAGTATTGTTCTTTAATGGCATCCCTAAAGGAATCCCATGTGGGGGAGACCGCAAATATTGTAGATTCTTTTGTGGTCCTTTGTTGAGAGTAAGTATCCCACCATTCCTTGACATGGGGGACGGCCTTGAGGAGTGTAAAAGTAATATTTTCCCTATCGAAAAAATTGTGGACTGAAAAATACCCTTCAAGCAAATTTAGCCATTTATCTATAGCGTCTGCATCTATTAGTACTTCAAATAATGTAATATCAATTTACTTGTACCTTGAAGGGGGTTGCATGGCTGCTTGATGAAGATGCATCTACTGTGGGCAGTCGCCGAAAGATCTGTGAAAAGTTGTCCATCATTTTGTTCATTTGTCATGCAAGGACTTCCTCGAGCAACAATTTAAAAGGATCTCCTGCTCCATCATCTTTCTTCTTGTCCCCCATGATTTTTTGTTGGGCTCGGTGTGACCGATCTTGCAAAGGCTCGACTGGTTCGAGTCCCAACTTCTTGTACCTAGATTTTATCGGGGATATGCATGAAGAAAAATAAATGAAGAGCAAACCGCTCTGATACCAATGATCTGGATTTATGAGCGAAATGAAATTAATAACAGATTGAGTACAATAACACATAGATACAGAGAACAACAACATATATCCAATGAATGATCACTTCTATTGAATAAAGAAAATACGCTAAAATTGTAAAACTGCAGAACTGAAAACAACTTGCTCGAATGGTGGTAGCTATCTTTGAGAAGAGATGTGGTTGCTACGCACGTCCGTCTAAGAATAATGATTACAATGAGGCTCCAGAGGCCTTTTAAACATTACTCATGAATGCCAAAACTCTAGATATCCAAAAACCTAACCTAGGAGATGAAACGTCAAAATTTATCTCGGCACCGATGGGTAAGTTGGTACCTCAACTTCTCGGGGTCATAACTTTTCCATACGACCTTCGTCTTAGACAAGTGATAGCCTATTGGAAAGGTCTTTTCGAAAAATACACATTATGTCATCAAACACTAACTCTGTCTACAATTTGACTGTGACAAGCCAAAAAAACATTGTTTAGGGCCCCAAAATGGCCCTGGAAGTACAGAAAGATGTATTGACATGAAAACTTCCAAAATAAGCCAGTTGGAATAGGTGGGTGGCCACCAATATCCACTTGGATGTTGTGTAGGGATTCAGGATAGCCCCGGAAGTGCAGAACCCACAATTACAAAGAAATGTCATCATTACAGAGAAATGTACTAAACTAAAAATTGTCAAGAGGAGCTAACTGGAATAGGTGGGTGGCCACCAATATCCACCTGGATCAAATATATTACAGTTCAGTGGAGACTTCTTTGTTGGTTGGTTTCACTGATTCTGATTGGGCTAGCAAACCTGATAATTGGAAGTCTACTGCAGGTTAGGTTTTTAGTCTTGGTTGTTTCCCTATCATTTTTTCTTGTCATAAACAACAAACTCTTGCTCTTTCTTCAACAAAAATAGAGTATCTAGTAGTATTTAATGCAAGTCAAGAAGCCTCGTGGCTTCCATATATCCTTTTAGAGTTTGGATTCTAGAAGCACCATCCAACAACACTCTACCGAGACAATCAAAGTGCCATCAAAATCACCAAAGACCTAGTTTGACATCAACACAACAAACACATTGATCTACACATGCACTTAATCAAAAAGATTATTTAAGATCACCTTCTTGAAATGCTCTTTTTCCCTATAGATGATCAAGTTTCAGAGATTTCACAAAGTCTCTTACAAAATTGAATTTTTCCAAACTTCGATCTATGTTAGGAGTTCAACAAGTTTTTATCAAGGGGGGATAGGCTCTACACCTCATTCCTTCTTCTATTGCATCACCTTTGTAAATCCTTTGATCCTATCCCACATTGTTCTTAAGGGGTGATGTTAAGAGATTTAGACACTTGGAAGTTATTTAATATCAACTTGGTCTAATGTGTCTTTAGGTAAAGTGTGTTTCTTTAGAGTGTTTCTTTATTATGCATTAATATGCATTTATGTAATCTGGCGGCCATGATATGTTCTATACATAAAGTGATTTGATGGTTCATATTCTCAACAATACTAATGGTTATATTGATCTATAGCTTAACACTTGATTGGTCCATGATCTCTATTTAAAGAGCATGGAGGGTCATTTGTTGATGATTCGATTGTGAGAAACTCTTATGTAATTTTTTTTTTCTTTTTGCATTCATATATTGCCTCAAGTGGTCGTGTGGGTTGGGGCTATGGACGATTTCCTTTTTTGAGGGTTTCAACCATGTAAAACACTAGTGTACTAATCTTTGATTTTTTTGTGTGATTGGTTGCTTAAGGTACTCTATTTGTGTGAAAATACCATATTTTGTCAAACAATTTGAGCATGTCGATAGGCCATGGGGTGATTTTGAAAAATTCACTTTCAAATTCCCTGATAAGCTATTAGGTGATTTCAAAAGGACAACTTTAAAAATGCCTCGATAGGCCATCAGATGATTTTGAAAAAATAACTTTTGAAATTCCTTAATATTCCATTAGGCGACTTCAAAAAACAACTTT
>JASDQU010012753.1:68506-86850 GCA_032191745.1 Picea mariana | reverse complement strand
GCGCATGGAGAGCAACGACCTATAAAATCCTGAGAGCAGGATATTATTGGACTAAATTATTTGTTGATGCAAATGCCAAAGTTAGAGCCTGTAATCCCTGCCAAATGTTTTCAGGCAAGTAGAAGCTTCTTGCATTACCTTTGGTCCCAGTTAAAATAGAAGCCTCGTTTCAACAATGGGGGCTGGATTTTATCAGTGAAATCAATCCACACTCTAGCACGCAACACAGGTGGATCCTGACCACTATGGATTATTTCACCAAATGGGTAGAATCCATTCCGACCAGAAATGATACAGATTCGGTGGTGATAAACTTTTTGGAGGAAAACATTTTATCCAGATTTGGCTGCCCTTGGAAGATAGTTACAGATAATGCCCAGGCATTTAAATATATGGCGATGGTCAGTTTTTTTCAAAAGTACAATATTGTACTGGGCCATTCCATAGCATACTATCCTCAAGGCAATGGATTAGATGAATCATCAAATAAAACCTTGATCACCATAATTAAGAAAGTGTTGAACAAGAATAAGAAATCATGGCATGTGCATTTGAAATATGCTTTGTGGGCAAATCGGATAGGCACCAAGAAATCGATCGAGACGTCCCCTTTTCAAATGGTGTACGGAACTGATGTGGAACTACCCATAAACCTAGCTCTGCCTGTAATGAAACTCTGGTAAGATGAAAAGGAAGAGCCAAATCATGTCACCAGAACAATAAATCAATTGATTGAAGTCCAGCAAAATAGGGCTGAAGTAGATGAAAAACTTCGACAGTATCAGGATAACATGAAAGCCCTGTTTGAACAAAAAGCTAAAGATAGGGAATTCCTCCCTGGTGACCTGGTTTTAAGGTGGGATGCAGAAAGGAAGACTCAGGAAAGCACGACAAGTTCGACCATATCTTCTATGGACCTTTCAAAGTCACAGCTTCTGAAGGGAAGAATTCATTTTTGTTAGAAAATATGGATGGTAAAATCCTCAACACCCCTATCAACGGGCGTTACCTGAAGCATTTTATGCAATGATCGGTTTCCAAACTCTCACTATAAATACCATTTTGTTTTGTTTGTTTTGATTCGAAGTGTTTCACTTTTTCGATAAGTTTTTACTTTCACTGTAAATAAAACCGGGTTAGTTGATTTCATAAAAACAAAAATATAAAGATAAGTGACACATAGGGTTCTGTTACACATAAGTTCCTGACATTCTTCATGTTATTGTCATGCAAGATACTCGTTGATAGCTGAGAGATCAGAGACAGAAGAAACCGACCTTCATATATCAGAACATTGGCTCTCTCTCGAAACATGTGACAAATAAATAGTTTGCTTGGGTGAAAATATAAGAATAAATCTAAGGTATGAGCTTCTGCCCTATTTAAATTTCCAAAGGAATATCATTTAGTATGATAGAGGTCTCATATGTAGAAATATTGTCACCCAATCTATAACCGGAGGAAGGAAAATTACATTTTAAATTTACCAAGAGTTTCCTCTGGATTAAAAAAAAAAAAATTAATTAATTAATTAAATAAAACTTGAAATAAAAAGTAAGCAATAAGAAACCTTAAAGAAGAAGTTTCAATAATCAAGTATAAAATTTGCACGGGAGTGACAATACTTATAACAGAACATTTGAAACCTTCATTCTTTTCCCTTGCTCATTTTCAAGGTGGTATTTTCATGTGATTCTTGATATCATCCCATGGTCTTCACAGAGGAAAAAGGGTCTCACCTTAAATTTGAAAACTCATAAACGAATTTTCAAAACGAGAATAGGTAAAAATTTCTTATAATTCCTCTAGCTTCAATTGAACAAAAAATTATGTCTAGGCTAATCCTAACTATCTTAGCCCTTCTAATAGGTTTAAATTGATTTGTTTCGCTCAAGAAAAATCCCTGGAAAACAAAAAAAACCCATGAGAATTTCCCTGTAGGAAAAGGTGTTTTGAAGGTCAAAGGAGGATTAGTCCAGAGTAATCAAAGTGAGTTAACATGCCTATATTGTTAAATTAGAAACAGATATCATCCCTAGTATATTGCATACAAATTTATTTCCCCCACTTCATGTTTTAAAAATATAAGACATATGGTGAAAGGAAATTCGTAAAATGATTGCCCCCATCTGGTCCAATAGAGATGATGAAAGAAAATTCAATAAATGATTGCCCTTATCTCATCATTTAAATGAAAAATTACTAATGGAAGTGGTGAAAGGAAATTCAATGTGGGAAATTAGATAACTTCACCAGGGTACTGAACAGACTCACTGGCAGTGAAGCAATTTCTACGATATCTGCAAGGTTGTTATACATGAATTATAATGTGCTCTAGTAAGTAGTTCTTTTTTGACTATATCTACATCCTAAGCTAACACGAGACTCCCTGATTAAAAACATGGAAATTACTTTACCTTGATGCAGACAAAATTGAACAAAGCCTGGTAGAATGATTAAGTTTGTTTTGATTATCTTAAGAAAATCTGAAGTCATTTTTAAGAAAATGAAGCTACTGATAATCCTAAACTCGAGATCAATGAATGATTAAGTTTTGAAGGTTTTCAGAGATAAGTATGAAATCCTAAGTCCTTCTGTGTGACCTCTTTCAGAATGTGTTTCACTAAAATGAAATAATGACTCCATTTACCCAATAAAGGCACTTGGTCTACTGTTCTTCTTGTCCCATAGGGAGACAAGATCCCTAGATGGAGTCTATGTTGAAACATTTATTTTTCTAAGCTTTAGACTTAAATAGGTTTAATTATCGTTAAATAAAGACAAATGCACACTTGGATATCACCATTGATGAGGTCTTTCGTTTGATACAACGATCCTAAGTTCTTGAAAGTTATGGAGTCACCCACTAGATAAAGGGTCAAATTGCTAAAAACAGTCTTCAAAATATCGGGTTTCGAGGTTTCATAGACCTAACAGTCCAACATATAAAGAGTCTCAACATCCCGACATGTGAAATCGTGAAACTACGATAAGTTTTAAGCCATGTTAATTAAGGAGGTAAAAGCGATTAGTACTAACTAATCACATCGCGACTTCGCGATTCGAAGATCCTACCTCGAGTGACCACCAAAGCCCCGATATACGAAATTGCGAAACTAGCTTAAAATTAAACTGGGTTAATTAAACGATTAATAATGATTAGTGATAATTAAATCATATCACAGTTTCGTGTTTCAGGAATCCTCTCTTGAATGACAACTTGAAATATTGATACCCAAAGTCACGAAGCCATTAACTAATAACAATTAATTAAAAGGTTAAACCCGATTAATATTAATTAATCAACTCGCGATCTCGCGATTCAGGGAACATAACTTGAAACAAAATAAGATCGCCTGGGACTCCAAACCCCGAAATGGATTAAGGATTAAGCATGATTAATTGATAGGATAAATCTTGATTTATTAACACCTTAAATAGTCTTATGTCCTGTAAAATTTATGTTGGTTTGAAATGCGGGTAAATTCAAATGATCTCTACGCTTTTCCCAGGTCACGAAATATCGACCATTAAGGACATTAATAGCTTATTTAGGGAAATGATTTCAAATAAGATCCTGCTTTATCGCCCAAATATTTTGAATAAAGGAATTAAACGTGTTGTTAGAAAAGGACTATGCAAATTGATACGCTTAAGGCAAAGAAGATTTTTTAATTTTTTGAATTACATTCTCTTTTTCACAGAGCTTGCCTAACGAGATACTAAGTCTTGTGTGTTTTCTGTGACAAATAGCAGGTTTTCTTTTTAGAATTGCTACCATGCCGCCATGAAAAGAAGCTAAAGTGACTAGTGAGAGTTCGAGACATAGTTTAGAGGTTATCTCTGATACCTCACCCAGAAGTATAAACACAGTTAAAACCTGGACGAACGTATTCAACATCCTACAGTATGAGATGATAAAATTCCCTGATGATTCAAGCGACAACGAAAAGGAAGACTTATCTATCAAATACAAGACTATTGCTCAGGCAGAGATGCATAAGGTAGCAACAAGGCCGAGTCTTTTACCCTACTGACATGATTAAATGGGCACTAGATCATGTGGATGTCCCAACTAGAACTATTTTCAACTCTCAGAAGGTGGTTGTTGGGTCATTTCGGCCGAAACACATACAGGTGATGTATAAGTTGTCTCCAACATCAAAATTCACTTACAATACCAGTTTTCTAGAGAATTTCAGCAAGAAGGAGTGTGATCAATATGGTAAGAATCTTTCGGATTTGATCAAGAACTGGTGCTCACGCCCCAAAAATTTCAGAGTTGATTCTCACAGCATATACTCAATCTCATCATTGCAACCACATTTCATGTATATAGCCATGATGGTGTGCATACTTTATGGAAAAGAGAAAACAACCAATTTCTTTCTACCATGGGTACCCATTATACACACGGTGGCGGAAGGTTATTCTTTCGACTGGGCCAAGATATTGTCGGATAGTCTGGCCAGTGAAATTACAGAATAGCAGGCAAAGAAAACCAAAAGGAAATCAGCTTCATTTTTTATGTCAGCTTATATTATGGATGCCATCTGTTTCATGACGCCTTTCCCGCTAATGGGATGGAGCTGGACTCCAGATAGCATAGAACCAATTCATATTTATCATTCAAAACTCTGGGAAGACAAGGCGAAAGATTTATTTTTTGAAATCTATAATTGGGTAGCAGTGTCGATGCACATTGCTGTTTTTGGTCACCCACCTCCTAGAATTTCAGATACAGTTGTGGCTAACCTAGATAAAGTGGCAGACTGGTATATCGAGGAGCACTTCTCTTACATCAAAGTGTTTGGTTGTTCAGTTCCCCCATACGCTTTACCGCAATTTTTACCAAACCGATTGGTGTGCCGTGAGGTCGCATGACAGATTGTACTCGGCGGTATTAGCAAAGAACTCAAAGTCGTGTAGAAAAATGTATGGTCATCTTTTCCCTTACAGATTGGTGTATTTTCTTTATTGGATTTCAGCCACTCCAAAGTGGAAGTTGCGGCATTAGAAGAAATAAAATTGGTTAACATTGAGTTTAAGAAGCACGACCCGCAAAAGGTTGTGGGTACCATATGGCTAGTTGCAATCTTAAAAATTATGAACATGAAGAATCCCCTTAGGATGAAGTGTTCCGAGGGGTGATATCTTACCAAGAAGTTATGAGCCGAGTCTGAGCCTTATTATCGGATAAAATGGTTGATTTTTACAACTTCCAAAAACATTGAAGGAGTAGTATTCCGAAAGTATTACAAGGGGAAAACCCAATGTCTCTTGCTACACAGCAAACAGAGACCTAGAAGCCAGAAGTCGGAAGCTCTAGCAAACAAGAAGTCCTGGAAAAATCAGAAAAGTCTAAGATCTCGATTCATAAAAAGGATATCACAGTGACAGAGGTATCTACTATCTGATGACCAAACCAAAGATCAAACAGAGATGTTAATAAAGAAAGGAGAATATAGTCCATTGTCTTCACCAGATAAATCAAATACATATGGAACCGTAAAACAATTATCTACAGAAATCGCCATCCCCATTTAGGTTGTCACGCCATTGCAATTCACCAAAGGAAACCCTAATGCAGAGGTAATACTCATAGGAGATCTCCCGCCCATATCTATTGAAGAGATACTTCCCTCCGATTTCTTTTTCAGTAAGAAAAGGAAAGTTGTGGTGAAGAAAGAAATGCACCAGAAAGAGGGTGCAATGGTCAAAAAACATAGAGTATTATTGGATGGACAGAGTTTGGAAGATGAAGATTTTTCTACATAGGTAGTCAGCTCTTTGGAAGCTTTTGTAACAACTGACCTATTCTTAGTGGATAATCTGAAAGAAAGACTGAAGCAGAGGAATCATATGATAAGTCAGTTGCAGAATCAAATAAGGAATACAGAAAAGAATGTCAGAGAAGAAGTCAATAAAGGACTGGAACAGGCCAAAGCTAGTGATAAAAAGGAAATCCAACTGCTCAAGTCCAGCCTTGACGAGATGCATAAGAAGATGCAAGTAAGCGAAAGATAGACTATTCAGTAAGATAAGTTGATAAAGCAGTTACAAGACAATATCAATTCCACTGAGAAAATGGTTGTGGATATAACAGTGTTTCAAGCTCAAGCGTGGGAGGTTCTAAAGAAATTAGAAATAGCTCAACAAAGTCTACTCTCTAAAGTAAAAATCATCCAAAATCATTCTCAGGTGATGGATGAAGCATTAAGTAATATTGTTTTAAGAGAGAGAGAGAGGCTATCGTTGCCTGAACTACCTTCCAAGAATCGTTTATATCATCAAAAAAGAAGGAAGAGCTATGGCATCTATGTTTTCCATTTTAGAGAAAACCAAAGGTGATATTATACTAAAGACTTGGGAGTCAAACATAGTCGAAGGTAGGAAAATGGCTAAGGAATTCAAAGAATCCTGTGAATAAGTTTTTTGTTCACTTGAAAAAAAATTATTAGGCTTCGATAAAGAAGACATTTTTGGGACATTGGGTCAGATTAATATAACCAAACATCAGCTTAACATTAAAACAAATATGGAAGAAGCCCAAGCTGAAATATCACAGACAAAATAGGTCGATATTGCTCAAATAGATAGATGGCTAGTGAAGCCTAATCTACAACTATAGTCTATTATTTTAGAGGATATATGAATAGAAGAGAGATTGCCTCATCTGGAAAAGAAATTATACATTTTTTAGGCTAATAATTTAACAAGGTCTTCCAGGTTGGTAGCCGAATTTGTGGGTAGGTGCATCAAATGTATTGAGCAAGGAAAAGATAGTATCGCTCGAAACAAATGAGTACAATCTGTGTACATTTTCTATTTCTGAACTAGAAGACAGGAAAGGAAAATGTTCATACCAGCATAATGAGAAGATCAAGAAGATTGCAAATGAAACGTTTCATTTTCCATATTTTTTAATTTTAATTATTCTAAAGATAGAGGAATTCCAACCGTTTGAGGTTGAGAACTTTTGTATAAATGCATATTCGAAAGAATGAGCAAGGACTGCTTCTTTCTGGTTATAATTGAGAAAACTCTTCTCATTGAGAATTAATACAAGTGCAGACCAGAGATTCCACATTTCGTCCCTTTGAGTTAAGTGTTCTTCTGTCTTTCCATATTCCGGCATCTTTTCACATATTTCCTTGATGGATTCCTAATCACAATTTAGTACAACATCTATTGTGGTTATATTTCATTCGGTTATCTAGTGACAAATAGATTTTCCTCTGTATTGGCTATTAGCAAATACAATACCTGTGAGTAATTAGATTACTATATTTTATGCTTCATTAAAGGTTACATTATCCATTTTCTTCTTCTGTAACAAAGTAAGATTCTTTTGTATTTGATGTCTTGCTTTGTCTAACAACTTTATGTTTTTCTCTCATTACATCCAATATTTTCAAATTTAACTCAGACACGAAAAATGGCCTCTGATTTGTTATACTATTAATTCAATTTAAGGAATTTCTCTCACATATCTAAGATAGAAAAAGCAAACTTAAACTTTTCTTATTTCCTGATGCCTGACATTGTGCTTTGAGCCTTAAGTGAAAACTCAAGAACAACAATGTTTATCCTCCTTACCAATTCTAATCGGGTGATAGCCTAAAAAGCCATTTGTGAATGAATAAACTTATTGTCCTCCTACATTATCTAGAACCTCATCCATAAAAGGTGTAGGAAATGGATCATGTAAACATGCATCATTCAATTTCCTTAGATCTATGCAGATTATGATTTCTCCTGTCTTCTTATTTTGGACCACCATAGGGATGATCCATTCAGAGTCTTCGACTGGTTCTATAATTCCTGCTTGCAGCATTCTATCTAATTCAGTCTGAACATTCTACTTATACTTGGGATTCAGCCGGTAAGGCCTCGGCTTGACAGAACTTGCATCTACTTTCAAAGGAATCTTCATTTCTCCCATGGGCCCTTTAATACCCTTCATGTATGTGAACTTGGTTGGAAACAAGTCCTAATGCTCATGCAATAGTTCTGTAATTTTACTAATAGTAGCATCATCCCAATAGTCTCCAACATTTTCCAACTTAGGTGCTTACTCTGCTCCAATATTAACCTTCTTAATATTAATAGGCTACCCAACAAAAGGTAATTCAATCCTTGGCCCTTTTGTATCTCTTTGTCCTTCAGTTTCTGAAATGTTCACATTCCTAGGGTCATCATCCTCACCAGCATTAATATTATAACAACCCTCTAACCGTTGAATAGGCACAGTCCATTCATCTTCTTCTTGTTCAACAGGGGGGTTACGTGCCTCCTCAAAGACCTTTTGTCTTACAATTTGTAAATCTTGATCTATTGTGGGGTACTGACTTTCAAATATGAACATAGCTATAAAGTTCTAGGTCATACCATACCAATCTGTAGTGACTAAGCGCAGTTCTGCTTAAAATCCTTAGCCTTCATGCCCTAGTGAACTTCATAGCATTATTCCTAGAATATAATTCCAGATTACAACATCACAACCTCAAAACAACATACCTCGAAACATCATAGACCTTAGTTCTTCATAGCGCACCTTTAAAACTCCAAGAAAAATTCTCTCGCACACCTTTAGACCCCAATAATACTCCTCTTTTGCACACTTTTACTTGCTCTTGTTGTTTGGATACACACATGTACCATGTATTTATAGTGTTTATGCATTCACTTATGGGGCCAACTTGTAAAATTGGTTGGGCCAGCTTGTACTTTCTAATTGGACCAACCTGATAGAATCTTTCATATCTCCTAATTCCTATGGGGTTAAAGGGAGTGTCATATACCGTTGGAAAGGTCTCGGAATAAGATTTTCAACCATATATCATATTCTTCCATTTGAGCTAGGTATTGAAAGTAAAAATACCTTCAAAGATGGGGTATCCAAATTGAGCATCAAAAATCCAAAAACAATATTTCCAACAATATCCTTCTTGCAATCTTAATCTTGGACATCTATAATCTCCCTTGTCTTTGACATCAATGACAACAATATTTTCAACATAAATTTGAAAAGACATGCTTAGGTTATTTGCATTATTTATTTGGCCTCCAATTATTGCAAACCAAGGAAGGAATTCCCTTTTCCGAGTCTAAGTATTCATGTGACCTTGTGCACCGCTTTCACATGGAAGATTGTAAACCAACCCCATCTCTCTTCCAATCTAGAGTCAAAATTGTTGCCACCTATACTACACCCAAAGTAGATACCACTTTATATCGTCAATTATTTGGTCATCTTTTATATTTGACTCATACTTCTGATATTCCCTTTGTTGTTGGTCTTGTTCCTGGTATATGCAAACACCCCATGAGATCCATTGGAAAACAACAAAAATGATACTTCAATATATTCAGGGTAGAGTTCAATTTGAAATATTGATCTGTATTTATGGGTGGAACGAAATGAATAATAGATTGAGTACAATAACACAGAGATACGGAGAACAACAATAGATATCTAGTGAACAATCACTTCTATTGAATAAAGAAAATAGGTTGAAACTATAAAACTGCATAACTGAAAACAAATTGTTTGAATGGTGGTAGCTATCTCTGAGAAGAGATGTGGCTGCTACACGTTTCTGTTTGAGCAAAATGATTATAATGAGGCTCCAGAGGCCTTTTTAATATTAATAATGAATTCCAAAACCCTAGACATCCAAAAACCTAACCCTAGGAGATGAAACACCAAAAGTTATGTGGGCCCCGATGGGTAAGTTGGTACCTCAACTTCATGGGGTCATAACTTTTGCATATGACCTTCATTTTAGGCATGTGATAGACCGTTGGAAAGGTCTTTTCGATAACTACATATCATGTCATCGAACTATAATTTTTCTATAGTTTGGTTGTGGTAAGCCGAAAAAACATTGTTTAGGGCCCCAAAACGGCCCTGGAAGTACAGAAAGATGTACTGACATGAAAACCTCCAAAATAAGCTAGTTGGAATAGGTGGGTGGCCACCAATATTCACCTGGATGTTGTGTAGGGATTCAGGATAGCCCCGGAAGTGCAGAACCCACAATTACAAAGAAATGTCATCATTACAGAGAAACATGTTGAACTAAAAAATTTCAAGAGAAGTTAGTTGGAATAGGTGGGTGGCCACCAATATCCACCTGGATCAATCCTCCCCCCTTAGGAATAAACGATTTCCATTGCATTGAATGCCTCCATCAGGTGAGGAAATTTATGTTGAATTTGGCCATGGGAGAGCCACTTGCCTTGGTGCAAGAGCTGCCCTACCTTGACAACTCGATAAAGTTGGATCCTCTGCTGATGAGTGCCCTTAACCTATGTGTCCACTATCTTATCAGTGGATGCATATTCCATGCAGTCAGGTTTGAGCTTTGTTGGTGTCAATTGTTATGTGATCTCCGAGGTGTCCAATAATGGTGGAAAATATGGCCAGAGGAGGTCCACATTGAACACCGGGTGCAAGCTAAGAAAGGGGGGGAGCGTTGAGCTCAAAATCATTGTCACACACATCCTTGGTGATAGTGTAAGGCCCATAACAAAGTGGACAAAGCTTCCGATGGGGACCTATAAGGCGCTCTTTATACAAATGTAGCCAGACCTTGTCTCCCACCTTAAACTTGTGTGGTACCTGGTGTTGATCGTGGAGTTGTTTGTATTTAGCATTGGCTTTCTATGAAATACCATGGACCTGTTGGTGGATGTGTTGAATCCTCTCAATGAATTTGGTGGCTTTGTCGGCCTCAGACTGAACATGGGAAGATTATTTCTTTGTGGTTGCAAGAGGTAGTGCAACATCAATGGGACCCAATGGTTGGAATCCCATCCCCACCTGAAATGGGATATGGTTGGTGGAGCTATGGATAGCCATGTTGTAGTTGTGTTGAATATAGGGAAGACTCTCATCCCATGTATGTAGGTGCTTAGATTTATACATGTGCAAAATGTGCATAATCATCTGATTGACGGGCTCTGTTTGGCCATCGGTTTGAGGGTGGAAGGTAGTGGATTTAGTGAGCTTGGTGTCCAACAGTGACCAGAGACTCGACTAAAATGTGTTGAGGAACCTTTTGTCCCAATCTGAGATGATGGTCTGTGGTATCCAAAAATGGACTCACACTCATTCAAAGAAGATCTCGACAGTATCTGTCGTTGTGATACTCTTCTTGCAGGATGTGAGAATGACTATCTTTGAAAACTAATCAACCACCACAAATATGCAATGATTTTCTTTTCTTGGTGAACAGAAGGCCATACATGTAATCCATCGAGATGGATTCCCAAGGCCTCTCGGGAGTAGGAAGATGGGTGTATAAGCCTTGCTTCTTGATGGATGGCTTGACAATGGCACAGGAAGTGCAAGATCTAATATACTTACTGACATCCTATCGAAGTTTTGGAAAATAAAAATGTTTCTATAGAATGGCCACAGTTTTCTCCACTCCAAAATGTCTTGCCATCCAATTGTAGTGAGCGTCCCAAATCATATTTGCACATTCGCTTGCGCAAACACAAAGGTGGTCTAGATGGCATAAAAATCCATCATGAATGTGAAAATTGATGCCATTCACGCCTGTACCCAAGAGATGATAAGTGGTGCCGAAGTCATGATCTCGCTGATAAATTTGGGGCCACTAAGATGCCTCATTCCCACATGAATGGAGCACGGTGGTGAGTGCAGCAACGGGAGGTCGAATGAGGCAATCAGAGACACGATTTGTGCTCCTTGTCATATACTTGTTGTTGATATGGAACTACTACAGGTATGTGGACCACTTTTGATGGTTGTTGTTCTCCAACTTCCACTATGTCTGTATGACCTACAGAGGCTTGTGATCAGTGTGGATGATTGTCTCCTTTCTCATAATGTAATGTTTCCATTGATGAAAAGCTTGCACAATGGAATGCATTTTCTTGTCATAGGTGGGGCATTTCCAAATAGCATTTAAGAGTGTCTCTCTATGGTATGCTATTGGATGATCATGTTGAGTGAGAAATGTGCTTACATCATAGTCAGATGCATCAGTCTCAATCTCGAACGGTTGTTGCAGATCGGGTAAGGAGAATACTGGAGCTGAGCACAAGTGATGCTTTAGATCATCAAATTCTCAATGTTGTGCCTTCCCCCATGCGAACTTTTCCTTGCCACCTCCCTTGGTCACTTAGTTGAGGGCCCATGCAATATGGGAGAATCCCAACACAAACCATCAGTAAAAGTTGGCAAGTCCCAAGAAGCTTCAAAGCTCACTTAGTGTGATCAAAGTCGTCCAGTCACGGATGAATTGGATCTTAGCTCGATCCACATGTACCCCATGCTCATCAACAATTTATCCCAAGTATTGGACCATGTTCATGCTAAAGGAACTTTTTTCCAAATTGACTTGTAGCTTGTGTTGCCGCAGAGTGCTCAAAACCTACTGAATATGTTGCATGTGTTCCTCCCAAGTTTTGTTGAAGATGAGGATGTTATCCAGATATACCACCACAAAAGAATTGGTGAAGGTTTTCAATACATTATCCATCAACCTCATGAAAGTTGTTGGTGCATTTGTTAAGCCAAAGGCCATGACTAGTGATTCGAAGAGACCTTTTTTAGATTTGAAAGTTGTCTTCCATACATCGATCGATTCGATGGGAACTTGGTGGTAGCCATACTTTAGGTCAATCTTGCTAAAGAACTTTTCCCCCTTGATTTGGTCAATAAGATCATCAATTCAGGGAATTGGGTACCAGTTCCTGACTGTAATTTTGTTTAATTCTTTGTAATCAATGCAGATTTGCCAGGTCCCGTCTTTCTTCTACACCAGTACAATCATGATTCTGCAAGGGGAGGAGTTGGGTCTGATGTGCCCCTTTTGAATAAACTCTTGGATTTGACACTTGATTTCATCATTTTCCATTAGCGGGCGACGATAGACTGGTCCATTAGGAAGAGGTGCAGCAGGGGTGAGATAAATTGAATGCTTGACTTGGTAGTGCATCAGTACCTCGGTGGGTGAGGATAAGATGTCTCTGTACTCTTCCACGATCTCGTACACTTGCTTCTGTTGCAAAGAGAGGCTCTATGTAGAGGTCATAGATGTGGTGATGACATTCTGCTTACTGTTAGAATGGATCACAAAGAAGACAAACTTCACAGTCTGTGAAATGACCTTACTGCATTGCTTAGCAGAGATTAAATAAATAACGGTAGGAGGCGCTACCTCTGGTATCATATACAATTGTTTACCCAAAGTAATAATAACATTGCGGGGTCTAGACTCATACACATCATATCACTTCCACAAACATGGTTGGCCTAAAAGAACATCACAAACTTCAAGGGGAGAAATATCACACAATACCTCATCTTTGAAGGGCTTGATGTTGTAGGACAGATGACACTGTTGGTCAACGTGGAGATCTCTTCCTTGGAGAAGCCAACTGATGGTGTAGGGATGTGGGTGCGATGTCATCGGAAGGTCCAACCGCTTGATTACCTTTGTTGATATCAAGTTATTCTGACTACCTCTATCGACAATGAAATGAAGTAGATCCCCCTTTACCCACATTTGTGAGTGAAAGAGACGTTCCCTTTCCTCTGGTTCTTCTGGTTCGCTTGGCTGGACTTTGGTGGTAGTGACAGTTACATTGATTTTTGCATCAATAATCCACTTCCCTCTTTCTGGATTTGATTTGAAGTTAGAATCAGCCTCTGACTCAGAAGCTTTCATATCGGGCACTAGTGACTGCTTGGAGTGACATTCTTCGGTGTTGTGCCAATGGATTTTATGGTATTCACACCACTTTCCTGTGTCCTTCTTCGACTTCTCATTACCCTTCTTGGGTTGTGGCTTGGATTGGTTGTCTTGAGAGTGGCCATCTTTGCTATGTCCCTTGTTTTGTGGGTTGGGGCCACCTTTGCCCTGCTTCGACTATGAAAATTTTGTAGATCTAAACTCTCACCTCTTCTACTTAAATTTATGCTCGATCTTGATAGCATATCTATAAGCCACACCTAATGATGTGATATCTAGAAACTCCATTTTTGTTTGAAAGTATTTATGCAGACAGTCACGGTATTTGAGCACCAGATGTCATTCAGATTCTTTGATATCCAATTTGGTGCGTAGAGTATGGAAAATATTGGTGAAATTTGGTACTGTCTAGTCCCTTTCCTAACGCATCGTGGTTCATCTTGTGTACTGGTCCTCATAGCTTCCAACAGGGTAGTATTGTTCTTTAATGGCATCCCTAAAGGAATCCCATGTGGGGGAGACCGCAAATATTGTAGATTCTTTTGTGGCCCTTTGTTGAGAGTAAGTATCCCACCAGTCCTTGACATGGGGAACAACCTTGAGGAGTGAAAAAGTAATATTTTCCCTATCAAAAAAATTGTGGACCGAAAAATACCCTTCAAGCAAATTTAGCCATTTATCTACAGCGTCTGCATCTATTAGTACTTCAAATAATGTAATATCAATTTACTTGTACCTTGAAGGGGGTTGCATGGCTGCTTGATGAAGATGCATCTCCTATGGGCAGTCGCCAAAAGATCTGTGAAAAGTTGTCCATCATTTTGTTCATTTGTCGCGCAAGGACTTCCTCGAGCAACAATTTAAAAGGATCTCCTGCTCCATCATCCTTCTTATTGTCCCCCATGATTTTTTGTTGAGCTCGGCATGACCGATCTTGCAAAGGCTCGACTGGTTCGAGTCCCAACTTCTTGTACCCAGATTTTATCGGGGATATGCATGAAGAAAAATAAATGAAGAGCAAACTGCTCTGATACCAATGATCCGGATTTATGAGTGAAATGAAATCAATAACAGATGGAGTACAATAACACATAGATACAAAGAACAACATATATCCAATGAACGATCACTTCTATTGAATAAAAAAAATATGTTGAAATTGTAAAACTGCAGAACTGAAAACAACTTGCTCGAATGGTGGTAGCTATCTTTGAGAAGAGATGTGGTTGCTACGCACATCCATCTAAGAATAATGATTACAATGAGGCTCCAGAGGCCTTTTAAACATTACTCATGAATGCCAAAACTCTAGATATCCAAAAACCTAACCTAGGAGATGAAACACCAAAATTTATCTCGGCACCGATGGGTAAGTTGGTACCTCAACTTCTCGGGGTCATAACTTTTGCATACGACCTTCGTTTTAGGCGAGTGATAGCCTGTTGGAAAGGCCTTTTCTAAAAATACACATTATGTCATCAAACACTAACTCTGTCTACAATTTGACTGTGACAAGCCAAAAAAACATTGTTTAGGGCCCCAAAACGGCCCTGGAAGTACAAAAAGATGTATTTACATGAAAACTTCCAAAATAAGCCAGTTGGAATAGGTGGGCGGCCACCAATATCCACTTGGATGTTGTGTAGGGATTCAGGATAGCCCCGGAAGTGCAGAACCCACAATTACAAAGAAATATCATCATTACAGAGAAATGTACTAAACTAAAAATTGTCAAGAGGAACCAATTGGAATAGGTGGGTGGCCACCAATATCCACCTGGATCAAATATATTACAGTTCAACGGAGACTTCTTTGTTGGTTGGTTTCACTGATTCTGATTGGGCTAGCAAACCTGAAAATTGAAGTCTATTGTAGGTTATGTTTTTAGTCTTGGTTGTTTCCCTATCATTTTTGCTTGTCATAAACAACAAACTCTTGCTCTTTCTTCAAAAAAAATAGAGTATCTAGTAGTATTTAATGCAATTCAAGAAGCCTCATGGCTTCCATATATCCTTTTAGAGTTTGGATTCTAGAAGCACCATCCAACAACACTCTACTGATACAATCAAAGTGCCATCAAAATCACCAAAGATCTAGTTTGACATCAACACAACAAACACATTGATCTACACATGCACTTAATCAAAAAGATTATTTAATATCACCTTCTTGAAATGCTCTTTTTCCCTATAGATGATCAAGTTTCAGAGATTTCACAAAGTCTCTTACAAAATTGAATTTTTCCAAACTTCGATCTATGTTAGGAGTTCAACAAGTTTTTATCAAGGGGGGATAGGCTCTACACCTCATTCCTTCTTCTATTGCATCACCTTTGTAAATGCTTCGATCCTATCCCACATTGTTCTTAAGGGGTGATGTTAGGAGATTTAGACACTTGGAAGTTATTTAATATCAACTTGGTCTAATGTGTCTTTAGGTAAAGTGTTTTTCTTTAGAGTGTTTCTTTATTATGCATTAATATGCATTTATGTAATCTAGCGGCCATGATATGTTCTATACATAAAGTGATTTGATGGTTCATATTCTCAATGATACCAATGGTTATATTGATCTATAGCTTAACACTTGATTGGTCCATGATCTCTATTTAAAGAGCATGGAGGGTCATTTGTTGATGATTCGATTGTGAGAGACTCTTATCTAAAAATTTTTTCTTTTTGCATTGATATATTGCCTCAAGTGGTCATGTGGGTTGGGGCTATGGACGATTTCCTTTTTTGAGGGTTTCAACCATGTAAAACATTGGTGTACTAATCTTTGATTTTTTTGTGTGATTGGTTGCTTAAGGTACTCTATTTGTGTGAAAATAGCATATTTTGTCAAACAATTTGAGCATGTCGATAGGCCATGGGGTGATTTTGAAAAATTCACTTTCAAATTCCATAATAGGCTATTAGGTGATTTCAAAAGGACAACTTTGAAAATGCCTCGATAGGCCATCAGATGATTTTGAAAAAATAACTTTTGAAATTCCTTAATATTCCATTAGGCGACTTCAAAAAACAACTTTCGAAAGGCCCTAATAAGCCATTGGGAAATTTCAAAAAGATAATCTTTCAAAGGCCTCAATAGGCCATCAAGTACATTGAAAAAGATAATATTTCAAAATGCCCCAATAGGCCATCAAACCTCATCAAAAGATGCCATCCCACTTTGAAGCAATAAAGAAAATCATTGTCTTTATTCAAAGTAATACTTTGAATTTACACCAAAAAGGGTTTTTTAGCACATTCAATGAAATACTTTGAATATCCTTAAAGGCCTTGTATTCAAACAAAAGGCCCATAGGCTCTATCTGGAATTAATACTTAAAGGGTTCTGAAATCCATTCAAAGGCTCCATTCCATATTCACATTTGGCTTGCAACCACGCCATTGTGTACACATAATTTGAACTAGATCTRGCCCATGCCACTRTGTACAAACAATTTGAACTGGATCTAGACMACGCCATCATGATTTGAATGCATCACATAATGCCARAGGGTATAACATAAATTCGAACACAGTGTACTAAGGAAGTTCAAAATATAGAGGCATRCAACCTACAAATGTAGATARTGTTCACACATAAAACTCAAATGCATCCCAACTTTTTGAATGCATACGTGAATTTGAGTCAATCAATTCTAAGGAAAATTGAATCTTGTAGAGGCATGCATCTAACTATTGTAGCCTAGCTAAGCATGCAATACATCAAACATCCATGAATTCCATAATAATTCCTTCATAAGAAAACCATGGCTTAATAGTATAATTATAAATAAGGATTCAATATAGAGAGGGGACACTTATCTTCTGAATAAGTTGGTCCAAGGAAACTAGCTATTTGTGAGCAATTTTTCACCCCACTGTAGGAACTCCTCTATGGATGTAGCCCCCAAGTTGAGCTATGAAGCCACCAACATGAGGAAATTGGTCTAGGACATTGAGCTCACTCACCAAACCTAATTACTCTCACTCTTAGCCAAACTATTTACCCTAGAACTCTTTAGTAGAAAACATTATAGCTGGCCTAGCCATGGTACTCCTTTCACTGCCCCACACAACACAAGGATGATATTTCCCTTCTCTACTTGACAATCCATCTAGAATCTTCTTCCTTCTAGTGTTCACCAAGGTGTGCAGAAGGAGTCCCACCTATTGGTTGCCTTCAATATCAACTCAATAGAGTCATTTCTTGGCTCTTTAGCACACAATAAGCAACAATATACATGGGAAATGGGTATGGCTTCCTATCAACCCAACCTCTCCTCTAAGGCTCATAGTCTTTTCTTCCTCAACCTACTCTTTTCAAGCTCTCAAACTGTTAGCGATATTTCCTGTAGGGGGATTAGATAGCAAAAGAAGGGGTTAAAAACCCATTTGTCCTAAGTTTTGAGCGATAATGTGCCCATGGTAAGCGACGAACAAGTCTGAATGGTCCAAATTCACGAGCCCGGATCAACGGCGCGCGTTGGATTCCGGACCCCCCTCGCCTCCCAACCTTTAAGCAAAGGGGGGGGGTCCGGAATCGGGGGCGCACCTCTCCGACGGCTCAGATCAGCACGCCCGGATCAACGGCGATGAAAACCATTCCGGACCCCCCCCC
>JASDQU010012753.1:50335-63985 GCA_032191745.1 Picea mariana | reverse complement strand
TAGACCCCCATTCCTCTTCCTCTCTAGTGGACTCATAGCCCCTCTCATGCTCTTTTGTATCTAACTTTGGAACTTTTATATTAACTTTTGAAATAATATTTACATATCTTGAGAATACCATGGCAAGACTACTTCATGGTATACCAAAACCATATTTATCTAAAATACATGCCTAAACATTCACTAGTTGGGTCTTCGCCTTGAGCTTTCATACTAGCATATTTACATCATTTGCATATGGGGTCATTTATATAATTTGACTATTGTGATTATATGATGCAGGAGCATCGCTAACTCATCAAGCGAGCCAGCGCGGAAGCAGGGGACAGCTGGACAAGCCAGCACTAATTTTGAAATACTTTGGGATTGTTGTGTGATCTTAAATGATTCATTTAAGAGACGGCGCACTTGTATTGTAATGGACCTTGAGCGGATAGCTCTCGTCCTTAGGTAGTTGAGGCATTTAAATTAGTTAATGCTGGTAGATAGGAATTTAATTCTAGATTTGATAGCTTTAGAGCGCAAGAGGGAAACATGATATAGACACCCTCATTGTATCATTGTAACATTAGCTAGAGCAGAAAGAAGAGAGCATGCAGAGAAATGTATGAAGAACACCCATGTACAGACATTGAATTAATAGAAGAAAGCTTTGATTCAATTTCATGGTTATGTGTCTATTCTCTGTGTATTGATGTTATGCTCATGAATGATTGTTTTTCTGGTTATGCATTTGCTTTGATATGCTGTGTATGTGATTTCATGTTTCGAAACTGAAGTCTGAGGGAAAGAGTGAATGAGTTTCAATCGTTTCTCTAAGTGAGCCAGAGGATTCCTGCAAGGAGTGCAGTTGAATTTGTCCGCAAGGAGTGCGTGACTGCAGGGTTCAATTAGAGAAAGCTTTTGTCCTCGTTCATCTCAGAAGTGCAGATTTGGCACCGGAGCCGTGCAAGGTGTGCGCAGGCTAGACGAAGACTCGGAGTTGTGATTCTGAGCAAAGGGAATGGAAAGATTGTTGCTGCAGGAGTGCGCAGAGTCGGAGAACTTCAGCACTTAGGCGTTGTTGAAGATTTGCCGCAAGGAGTGCGCGCAAGAGTTTCCTGGAGTAACTTGAAATTGTGGGAAAAAGCTCAGAAGGGGTAGACCTTCAAGTTCGTTGAAGAATTGAGCCAGAAGTTGCGCGTGAGTAGGTTGCGAGGAAGAGGCGCAGGGTGGCGAACAAGTCTCACGGAGAGACACTTCTTGTCTGAGGATTGCGCAAGGAGAAAAGATAGACGATCAGTATTCTCTGTGGAGAATCCGCGAGGTTCTGTGAGTCGTCAGACCACAACAAGGTGCAAGGAAGTTACTGTGCAGGTGTGGAAAAGGTTCGAAGCTCAGGAGAGCAGGAGCCGTCGATCGGGATCGCGAGGAGCGTGGTTCGACATATCGGGAGTTCGTGAGGTAAGACTCCAAATCTACTCAAAGGAAATCACGATATAGCGAGAGGCGATATTCCGACAACTACGGAAGTAGTGTGGGCCATAGGAAGTAGTGGAAGACAGGTAGCAGAAACCATCGGAGGTTCGACGTCTCGGGCCTCGGGAGTCGAGGAAGGAGTCATTTGGTTGTGCGAGTGGCGAAGTCGCGAGGAAGCGAGATCGCCAGTTTCGGCACTTCGGCACATCGGGTATCGGAGGTTGGAACACCGAGTGGTTAGTGTCGCGAGTAGCGAAGTTGCGACATAGCGAAGTCCCGATAGCGGAGGAAGAAAGTCAGCGAGGCTGATACGTCAGGTCTCGGGGACTCGAAAGTATAATGAGCATCCGTGAACTCACGAAGCCGCGAAGTTCCGATCCTCCGAGTGCAGACAGGGAGGATTGTGCGGAGTGAACTGTTGGTGCAGATTTCCCGAAAAGGGAAATAGAAGAGTGATCTAGCTCTTTGGGCCGAGGAAAGAGAAGGTCCTGGTGAGAGCGATTGTGCTCTGAGGAGGGGGGTCGGCTCTATCAGAGTGGTATCAGAGTGGTATTAGAGCGGTATCATTATATCCACTTATTTACAACTAGGTCCAAAACATCCAAAGGGTCTAGATTGGGATACTACAATAATTTCCATGTTTGGAGGGACTATGAGTTGGAAGAATGAGATGCAACAAACGTTTTTCCAATCTAGAACCAAGGTAGAGTATATTTCATTTCCAAAAGCATCCAAGGAAGAAATTATGTTGCAACAATTATGTAGAGATATTGGATTTGAATAGGGGCCCATGCCCATTTGTTGTAATAGTCAAAAGCACAATTGCTTTGGCAAGGAATCCCAAATTCAGTTCATGCACAAAGCATATCAGAGTAAAATTCCACTACATGAAAATGGTGAACTATGGCAAGGTAATTCTACTTAAAGTTATGTCTTAGGATAATGTTGCAGATGCTTTAACTAAAATGTTTGAAAGCATATTAGAGTAAAATTCCACTACATGAAAAAGCTGAACTATAGTGAGGTAATTCTACTCAAGGTTATGTCTCACGATAATGTTGGAGATGCTTTAACTAAAGTGTTTGAAAGCATATCATATTAAAATTCCACTACATGAAAATGGTGAACTATGGCAAGATAATTCTACTCAAGATTATGTTTTAAGATAATGTTGCATATGATTTAACTAAAGTGTTTGATGATGTGTAGACAAGGTGTGAATTCATTGTTGTTTAAAGTGATTGCTAAGTAAGTGATTGTTATAATATGTTGAAAATTTTCAACAATATTAATAAATTGTTAAAGTATAACTAATTTACTTTATTTTTTTAGAATAAAATGTATAATGGTCATGCACTTTGTTTTTTTAACTA
This sequence comes from Picea mariana, assembly GCA_032191745.1. Classification (NCBI taxonomy): domain Eukaryota; kingdom Viridiplantae; phylum Streptophyta; class Pinopsida; order Pinales; family Pinaceae; genus Picea; species Picea mariana. Next base: position 61,154 of record JASDQU010012753.1, on the reverse strand, counting down.
GTCTAATCATAAGAAATCTAAAAATAAATAATATTTTATTTCAACATTTTTTCCAAAAATATTTTTATATGAATTATTTTTATTTTAATATTTTAATTATTGTTGTAAATGTAACTGGTTAGTTAATAATGAAACCCACTTACCAATATGTATAGAAAGAGTCAACATAATGAGACAATGGGTGAGGTAATGATATAAATATGACAAATATTCCATATGACATTTAGCAATATCCACTTGAATAAAATATGAAGGCTGATGATGGGGGTGCTTACTCCATTATGGAGGTGAGATGATCATGGTGAAGATTAGCCAATGCATTTGTTGTTTCATTATAAGTGACATGTTGCTCTATTAAAAAAAACTCCTTGTGTATCATGGGGTGGGGTGAGATGATCATGGTGAAGATTGGCCCATGCATTTGTTGTTTCATTATAAGTGACATGCTGGTCTATTAAAAAACTCCTTGTGTGTATCATGGTGTGAATGCCTTAACAAAGATATTCTGCACTAAATGCCCTTCTCTATTTAATATCATCCACTTAGGTCAGTGACTGCAAACGTTGCCTGGGTTTCCTAACGTGGATCCTTTGAATAGAGTGGTGTGATAATCTGTCTCTCATATTTTATAATAGTCTACAGACCCTACACATTAAAATATAAGGATTATATGCTTCGAACGTTGATTTACCACCAAATGAATTATTGTTCTTGTTAATGTATTCAAACATTAATGATATAAAGAAATGACAAAAGGTTCATGCACAGAGACAATTATTAATTGTTCACTGGATAAAATATTGAATTGATACATAGCGTTTCAAACACACTTGCCATGCTTTTATTCTCATTGGAATCTCCGTACACATTTTTAATTATAAATATGGACAAAGCAAAGCATCTCATGCACTATATTTATTATCTGTCCATGAGAGAGCACAAAATACACACAGTCATGGTAAGGTAAGCATTGAAAAACTGAGTACCATTCCAAAGAAAAATCCATGAAAGGGAATTATAATAATGAGGAATCAGAATCAAAGCCCATCACATGGACCAGCCAGCACTCCACTAGTTAAGAAACTGGTCCCTGGCATGATTCAACACCTAAAACCAGCTTGTTTTTTATAATTTTATATAATCATTAATGTGGGAATATAAAACAAACCAATGGGCAGTGGGCACCAGCGTAGCCTTTCATTTTGCATTAACTTTATCCGACATTCATAAGAGCAGTCACTGCAGTGGCTATGCACACTTTGCAATATGTTGTGGGCAGGTTTCATTTATCTTATTTGCTGCTTCATTGACTTATAGAATGTCTTTTTTGTTTAGCTAAATTTATTTATACATTCAAAAATGATTTTAATCAAGTAACGAAAAAACTGGTCCCTTGCATGATTCAACACCTAAAACCAGTTTGTTTTTCATAATTTCATATAATAATTAATGTAGGAATATAAAACAAACCAATGGGCACCTAAAACCAGTTTGTTTTTCATAATTTTATATAATAATTAATGTAGGAATATAAAACAAACCAATAGGCAGTGAGCACCAGACTAGCCTTTCATTACAGGGTTTAATTTTGCATTAACTTTATCCAACATCCATAAGAGCAGTCACTGCAGTGGCTATGTACACTTTGCAATATGTTGTGGGCAGGTTTCATTTATCTTATTTGCTGTTTCATTKACTTTCAGATTTTTTTTTATGTTGTTTAGCTGAATTTATTTATATATTCAAAAATGGATTTTAATCTCGTAACAAAAAATTATAAGTTCAGCAACAATCTATTTGGATTACAGTAATATTATGAAAAATGAAAAAAAAAAAATTARATCATATAAACTACTTTTTTCGGAACAGAAAATAAAGAACAGTTATTTTTCTACAGCCAACCATGCATTTCATCTAACAATCAAACCCTGGTATATGGCGATGAAAAAAGAATTCATAAAACATGCATTTTTTAAAAAAAAATCTCCTCACAGGTCCAGGTCGATCAGTGCAGACTGACCTGACCTGGGAGATACACAGTATATTGTAGGTGCCAGAGCTGATAGATACACAGTACATTGTGTGGTGTTTTTGATATTGAAAAGTATATACTAGGATGGGATTGGATTGATCTAACCTCTTCCCAAAAATGGCCTGATTTCTGCATCGTCAGCAGCATTCGGATTTATTACACATCCCGCTACCAGCAGAAAGCACTGGTATATGTAGATATATCAATATTTCGTTCCAGTACAAAAAGGAAAAAGAACATAAAACCAAAGAAAAATGCCTGGCGTTCCCGTGTATGCCACCTATCTAGTATTATTTTCCTCTGCTGCCTTTGAAGGAAGGAATCGAAGCAAAACCAGTAGAGAAGCAGAAAAAAGATATTATATACACAAAGACAAGAGGGGAACATGATGTTTATGTGCGTTACTCTGCTTGCACGTAGTAATATTTGAGCCACACGGGCATTATCAGGCCAAGCGACAATGCTGAATAATATCCATATTTCTCCATCTGGGAGCCTTGTTCGAGCCTGAGAAGCCACCATTTTTCCTCGCTTCTTTACACACTTCCCTCGGAGCCTCTTTCACCAGATCGAGACTTGTTCGAATCTCTGTTCTCCTGCAAAAAGCCCAATAGTGGTACTGGATGAAACGCTCCCATGGCTGCTGTACCTGAGCTTTCCCATTCATGAGCAGAAACAGAATATGCAGCTCCAGAAATCTCATGCCGGCCAACAAACAAGGAGGAGGAGGAGAAAGGATTTTGAGCTACAATGACAAAATGGGTATTCAAACCAACCGCTTATTCAGACAGACCAGAGATCCAGAAATGGAGGCGCCCTTTATGGTCATCTCGAAAATCCCACCAAGCCCCTCCTCTTCCTCCTCCTCCTCCTCCTCCTCCTCCATCATCATCATCCACTAGCCACTGCAAAGGCCATTGTCTGTCTGTAGGGTTAAGAATAATCTGCTATATTTTGTACTAAATCAGAGAGCTTTGATTAGGCTAAGCACCAGAACGGAATCGCTCGACGCCATATGATGCAGACCAGCACGACGGTGAGTGCAATCTATGTCCGACATGCCGACAAAATGCCGCCATCTCCATGGTTTTCTTCTTGTCTGATAGCATCTTCTACATATTCAAATCGACATTTCTACTATTATAACAATGATTTAATGGAATCTCTAATATTTTACTACCACTAAGGTTAGCCAATGGAAGGGTTCCCCAGATCTAGGTACTCCCCACCTTGGAAATGAAAAGGGTCACTCCATTGTTGCAGTATTTATTTCCCGAGGCTCCATAAATCCATCTTCATGGCAGTAAATCAGGGTTAAGTTGGAGGTTATTTGTTGTAGATGCAGATAAGGAGTAAATACAAAAAAAAGTATGTAAACTCGTGCCCTCCCTTTGTTTTTCTCTGGTGGTGGACAAGCATGGAAGAAAGGACAATTCCCACACAACAACACCATGTGTTGTCTATTTCCCAAACAAAGAGGTGTAAGGTGTGCTTATCGATAACATTGGCTTTGCTACTAAGTCAACAAATACTCCACTGCGCTTTGGAAGGCACGCACATCCCTCCTTTTCACAGTGGGCCCATATCCATGTTAAGGAAGGTTTAACAGTACTCACCTGATCTCAAAACATCCACAGTGAATTCACTAATCACATTCACCGTTCAATCTCATCATGCCATGCTGACGTTGATGGAGGCGTTGGTGTTCGTTTCTAGACCGTTCATTGATTGTACACTTTAATCTACATCTACCATCACCTTTATTCTCATACGGATCACAATTGAATATTACTTACAACACTTAACAAACAAAACATTATAATTCATTATAAGAAATCAGTATGGTACAACAGGAAGTACTTACTATATTTATAGAAATCAAAGTGTTATGTTGTACAACATCCAATGGATCTCCAAATCTTGACCGACCATGAAAGGCAGAGGCTCCAATGGATTTCCAAATCTTGAGCATGAAGGGCAGAATGGATCTCCAAATCTTGAGCATGAAGGGCAGAATGGATCTCCAAATCTTCAGCATGAAGGGCAGAATGGATCTCCAAATCGGCAGAGGGTCCAAAGGATCTCCAAATTTTGAACATGAAGGTCCTTACCAAGTAGAAATAATCTTAAGCATGAAGGGCAAATGAATATCCAAATCTTAAGCATGAAGGGCACATGATCCAATGGATCTCCAAATCTTAAGTATAAGGGTCCTTACCAAGTAGAAACAATATTGAGCATGGAGGGCAAAATGGATCTCCAAGTCTTTGAGCATGAAGTACAAAGGAGGGTCATAACCAAGTTGAGCATGGAGGGCAAAATGGATCTCCAAGTCTTTGAGCATGAAGTACAAAGCAGGGTCATGACCAAATAGATATATTTTAGTTGTTCCATTATTTAAATTTATCTGTGTAAATTTGGCCTTAGGAAAAAAGGTATATTATCCCAATCATAAGTAATTTTGAGTGAAAAAGATTATATTGTACAAAATGTTTGTGATGTAAATTTTAGTAAATATACAATAAAGATAAATGACAATTTTAGTGGTGTAAAAACAATTTTAAAATATATAAGTATCCATCATATTTAATGACAACTTTAAAATATCTAAATATTAAGTATATATATTTTTAATTAGATAAATGAAAAATCATACATTTCTTTTTCATAAAAAGACTTGACATAGTAAATATAAACTTATCTTAAAGCCTTTTGAAAACTACTTTGACTTTGACATATTGGATTCATTTAGAATGAATGTATGTTCTAAACATAGACATGTAACGATTTATGTGACTCCATGAAAATGCTAGTTGTGTAGAACATCTATATATATTACTTTTTATGAGTAGAGGAAGTTATTTAAACTTTATCACTTTATAGTGATAAGGAATTTTAATTCATATAATGATAAGTTAAGGAAATTTATTTTCTGTATCATATTAATATGTTAATTGATAAATACTTAAAATTTATGATGGTAAAAGATATTGTCATTTTAAATATATATTTTGAATATTTTTAAAATAAAAAATAAATAGGAATTTGTAATGTTTTTGTTGTATTTTAGTTTAGGTCTAGATTCAAATTTAGAGAGCTATCTCTATTACTTTTTCCACATTTATGAAACTTATTTTGGTGAGAGGTTCATAGCCAAGGTTCTAGTTTCAAATTGTTGGTTTCCATTAGGGTACTCTTAAAGGAAATCAGTACTTACATTGATTGAAACCTTAAATCATCTATTTCTAGTTAAATACACTTATCACCTACGTATCAACTATACCCAATTTTAACAATATTCTCTTTAATTTTTATCTAAAACATTTACAAAAATGAAAAATAGCCTTTTTTGCATTTCCATCAACTTCTTCCATAATAAGAGAGATTACCTCTTCTTGCCACAACCAAAGAGTACCTTATATATCCAAAATGATGTCCTTCCTTTTTACATTTGAAATCTTGCAAATTTGAGCATGATGATCCTTGCAGGTGGACATCCATATTTATGATTCCTAAGAGTGGTTGGATTGGCTATTGCATTCCCAAGGTCCATGTCTAACTAATAAATTATCATATAAGTTCAATCCCTCTCTTATGCACGATTAACCCAAGTTGTATATGCTCAACTTCATGTTTTTGTTTGTATAATAAGTTTCCATAGTTGGTTGAATGTCACCATAGTTTAGATGGTCTAGATAAGGAGTGCACAAAGTTGTACATTTATGGCGGTTGATGCACTATCATGTTGTTGGTATTTGATGACACATCAGTGGCCACAAAAAACTTTTAAAAATGGGAATCTCAACTTAGAGAGATGATTTGATGTACCTAAAAAGAAAATCTAGAGATGGTGTATGAATTTGTAGGAAAACAATTTAGATTTTGAAATAATAAATTTTATTTATGAAAAACTTATCTATTTAAAAAGGGAGATTTTATGACATTAATGTTTTATTTCTTTTACAAATATAATGTATATGTCATTGTATGTGTAACACTCTAGGGACCCACTAATTCACTATGATGACTATATTTTATCCTCGAAAAAAGTTTTTTTCCACATTGAATTATCAATATCTTAAATGTATCTAATAAATATATATACTAAATATCTATATGGATAGATATACTAAATATCTATTCAATCCTATTCTTTTTTTTATATATAAAAAATTGTATAGATGTGTTCTTTTTTATATATATAAAAAATTGTATAGATGTGAAAACATTATGTATTAGTTTAACAATACTTTTGTAAATTTTTTATTTGTTTTATTTTGTTTGATATTTGTATGGATAAATATATTAAATATCTACTATATATTCAACCTTATTCTCTTTTTATTTTCTTTATAAAAAATTATATGAATAAATACACTAAATATCTAGTATATATAATTCACCATATTCTCTTTTTATTTTCTTTATAAAAAATTGTAAAGATGTGAGAACATTATGTATTAGTTTAACAATACTTTTGTAAATTTTTCATTTTTCATTTGTTTTGTTTTGTTTGTAGAGATGTGAGGACATTATGTATTAGTTTAACAAAATTTTTGTAAATTTTTCATTTGTTTTGTTTTGTAAATTTTTCAATTGTTTTGTTTTGTTTGTATTTTGTAAATTTTCAATTGTTTTGTTTTTATGTTTTATTTTTTAGTACACAACCTTCAATATAAAGTAGATGTTCATATAATTTATTTTGAAATGATTGAGTCAATAAAAGTTATAAGTTATAGGATAAATAATAAACATTTATATTTTGGAATTATTATATTAGTGACAAAAAATAAAATATAATAATATTTTTTTTTAAGGAAAATCTTTTGAGTACTTCTCCATTATCTATGATGGTAAATGGGCTTTAGTGTTGATCCTAATTTTTTAGATTTTGAATCATTATAATTTGTGAGATATATCTTGTGGAAGTTGGGGTTGTTTAATAATTTTGAAATTAGTCTTAAACAAGACATTTTGGTATTTTTGCTATAATGTTTTATCAATGAAGGTTCAAACTATAAAATTTTCAGGAGTTTAAGAAGTTATATCAGAGTACTACATGTTGAAATTTCAAACTTAGAAGTGTTCAAAGTTCAGAGATATATCATGAACAAGGTCAATCATCCAATCATACTCCAAATTAAGGGTTTGAAAGGTATGCAACTTACATTTGGCATAACCTTTTTATTGGAAGATCTATTTTGGTGATTCAAATTTGTGATAAAGAGGAAAAAAATAAGCATTATCATTTTTTCATATGGCAAAGGGTTCTACAAGAAATAATACCAATACTCCTCATAGAAACTCAAACATGACTTCCGAAAAAAATGAAGAGTCTGAAAACAAGCTAACCCAATTAAAGAACCAAGTTGATGAAATGAGTGTTAGTATGTTGAAACCAGTGGATTTAGCAAATTCTCAAGAATGCCTTAAAAGAGAATTGGAAGATCAAATAAAAAATAAAAATGATGAAATGGAAAAGAAGATGGATAAAAATAAGAATGACATGAATAATAAGATGGATGAAAATAGGAAAGAGATGAAAAAGCATATGGAAAAGAAGATGCTAGAATTGAAAAATTCTTTGTCTTCCATGATCTTGCATGCTCTAGATGAGAGACTCCCTAAAGAAGATATCAAATTGCAAGGAAATCATGAAAATATAGAGGAAATAAAGTGTTGGAACACATATATATTTATAAAACTTTAGACTTTAATAGATTTCATTCTCGTTTAAATAAAAACAATGTGCGCTTGATTCTCACCATTGATGAAGTCTCCCATTAAATCAAACGATCCTAATCTCTTAAGAATTATGGAGCCACCTACTCGTTAATGAGTCAAATAACTAAAAGACTACATTCGAGAAATCGGGTTTCGGAGTTTCGCAATGCAGACATTTCAACATACAACAATTTCGAAGTCCCGATAGTCGAAGTCATGAAATTGTCTTAAGCTCTAAACCAACTTAATTAAGAATTAAGAATGATTAACGATTAATTAATCATGTCACAATCTTGTGTTTTGGGAATCCTGCATGCAACGACTATCAAAGTCTCAATAGCCGAAGTCACAAAATCATCTTAAGCGTTAAACCAGATTAATTAAGAATTAAAAAATGATTAACAATTAATTAATCATATCGCGATTTCGCGTTTCGGAGATCCTGCCTCGAAAGACTTTCAAAGTCTCGATAGCCGAAATCGTGAAACCGTCTTAGGTTGATCACGATTATTTAAAGGGGTTAAACATGATTAAAGTTAATTAATCACATCACGATTTCACATTTTGGGGATTATACCTTGAAACATCATAGGATATCCTGATATCCAAAGTTGCGAAATTTTCTTAACGATAAGTGTGATTAACTGATGCATTAACGATGATTATCACGTAATTAATCCTTCGCTAAATGATGACTCGGATAAATTCAAATTTCATCTGTGCTTTTCCTGAAAATTAATGACATTAATAATTGATTTACAACAATCATTCCAAGTGATATCTTGAACCACCATCGAAATCTTATTCGTTAAATAAAAGTAAATTCCTCATTAGTAGAAGTATTGGCAAATTGATGCAATTAAAGGAAAAAGATATTTAATTTCAAATTTCATTGTACGTATTCACTAAGCAGTAAATTTTCAAGGTAGTAAACTTTGTGCATTTCCTATGATAGATAATGTAGCTCTGAGACCTGATACCATGGCTCCTTGAAAAGAAACTAAAGTGCCTATTGAAGGATCGAGCTAGAAAACAGATATCCTTTCTGACACCTCGCCTAGAAGCATAGACGACGTTAATTCTTGGATGCAAGTGTTCAATATTCTACAGTATGAACTAGTCAATTGCCCAGACGACTCAGGTGATGATGAGACAGAGGACCTAGCTACCAAATACAAAATTGTTTCCCAGACAGAGCTACATAAGATAGCGACGAGGCCTAGGCTCTTGCCTTACAATGATATGATCGGTTGAGCATCGGAGAATGTGGATATCCCTACCAAAACCATTTTCAATTCACAAAAGGTCGCAGTTGGGTCTTTCTAGCCAGAACATCTACAGGTGATGTACAAATTGTCTCTGGTATCCAATTTTGTTTATAATGCCAGTTTCTTAGTAGATTTTGAAAAGAAGGAATGTGCCCAATATGGAAAAAACCTTCCCAACTTAATTAAGGACTGGTACTCTCGCCCCGATAAGTTCAAAGCCTACTCCCATGGCGTATACACAATTTCTTCATTAGAACCCCACATAATGTATATAGCAATGATGATGTGTAGACTCTACGGGAAAGAATACACAACCCATTTCTTTTTACAGTGGGTGCCCATTATGCACACAGTGGTCGGGGGTTATTCTTTTGATTGGGCTAGGATATTGTCAGACAGTTTGGTTAAAGAGATTAAAGGATATGAGTCACTAAAAGCCAAGGGGCAACCGACCCAATTTTTCATGTCGACTTATATCATGGACGTCGTTTGTTTTATGATGCCCTTTCCATTGATGGGCTGGAGATGGACTCCAAATAGTGTTGAACACATACATATTTATCATTCGAAGCTTTGGGAAGACAAGGTGAAAGATTTCTTTTATAAAATCTGCAATTTGGTGGTGGTGTCAATGCACATCGCTATATATGGTTACCCACCTCCCAGAATTTCCAACAAAATTGTGACTAATCTGGGCAAGATAGCAGACTAGTACATCGAGGAGCATTTATCCTATATTAGGGTTTTCAGTTGTTTCTTTCCTACACATGCTCTGCCTAAATTTTTACCAGAACGATTAGTGTGCCACGAAGTAGCACATCAAACTGTGCTTGGAGGGATTGGTAAGGAGCTCAAAGAAGTACAGAAAAAGGTATGGCCATCTTTTCCCTTGCATATTGGTACATTTTCTCTGCTGGATTTTGGCCATTCGAAAGTGGAGGCCACGACCCTAAGAGAAATCAAATTGGTTGATATTGAATTCAAGAAGCACGATCTGTGGAAGATCATAGGTAACCACATGGCCAACTGCAATCTGAAAAGACATGAACATGAAGAGTCTCCTCAAGATGAAATATTTTGAGGAGTGAGGTCCTATCAAAAGGTTTTGGATCAAATTCAAGTTATGAAACTAGATAAAATGGTCGAGTTTTATAATTTCAAGAAACATCGAAGAAATAGACTCCCCAAAGTATTGCAAGGGGAAACCCTGACACCTCCAGCCACACAGCAAATGAAGACCCAAGGGTTAGAAACAGGGAGCTCTAGTGGATAGGATGCCCAAGAAAATTTGGAGGAAACTGAGGCCTTGGTAAAGAAGACAGAAGAAAAGCCACAGTCAACATTGGGTAAACCAACAACTGACACAGCCGGGAAGCAGACATCCATTGAGATAGGCAGTCCTATCCAATCTGTCACGCCTCTACACTTCAATAGAGGGAAGCTGATAGACAAAGTTGTATTCATAGGAGACCTTACACCTATTTCAGCAACAGAGATGCCTCCTTCGGAATTATTATTCAGTAATAAGAGAAGGGTTGTGGTAAAAAGAAAAACACATCAGAAGGAGGGCACATCTGTTAAAAGACACAGGGTGCTATTAGATGGACAGGCCCTAGAATAATAAGACTTCGCTACAAAGCTCACATGCTCGCTGGGAGCTTTTGCAACAACAAACCAGTTTTAAGTGCACAACCTGAAGGAGAAGTTGAAGCAGAGAGATATGTTGATAGGCCAATTGAAAAATCAAGTGAAAATGATGGAAAAAAATGTCAGTATTGAGATCAACAAGGATTTC